>JAPAFB010000012.1:0-10734 GCA_028015215.1 Gynostemma pentaphyllum | reverse complement strand
CATGATTCAAAAGTTTCAATTGTCTTTGATGTCTAAAGTGTGTCATTCAAGAGTTGCAAATCAATGAGGTAAACTTCCACTTTTTTTTTTTACACAAACCGTAGTGGCTGTAAAATCCAATAAGTAAAAATTGAATATTATACCCACCCATACATGTAATTGACATCAAAGCTGCTCTTTTTTTTTAATAATCATGGAATATAGGGTATGATTTGAATTTGATAGAAAGACTTCAAGATAAGATTTGATCAGAAGGTTTAGATCATCATCTCTTTTTCTAGGATTGTATCCCATTAAAATAAAACTCTTTCCAATCTATTTATGCTTGTGGAAATTCACACCAATGCTTTTACCAAGAGAAGCTCGCCACGTTCACAGGTCTTCGAAATTGAATGTTGAGATGTACAAAAGGAAACCATCGATTTATCTTTGTTTATGTCATGAACTAATTGATGCTTTAGTCCACATATTTTGAGACATGTTGCATGCACCAATTACACCATCATTATAATTATGATGGAAAAATTGAGAGGTAAGCAAGCATTAACAAATCTTTTAATGTGTTCTTTTACTTAACTGATATATAAAATGCTTCGTTACCCTTTTATTACTTGTTTTGAATCCCAAAGTCTATGATAGTATTTGGGTAGGAAATATCAACTGAGAGGAAAAGTTCTCTGTCACCATTTGTACACATTAATCATTTATTCTCTCGCGTCTTGAAATTTTCAAATGAGATTTTCTCAACCTCAAATCATGCTTTTTTTTCATTTTTTTAATCCATACACCAGACAATGCTCCCAGTTTATCGATTGACTTCTTCGAGCAGTGACAACACTCTAATGTGCTGACTAACGTTACCTTTTACTTTGGTAACAATGATTTCACATGTGTTGTCGTTGATCACCATTCTGGGTATTGACTCACCTTCCTGACAGTGATAACACTTTCATGTGCTGGTCAAAATTACCTGTTATTTTGGTAACAATCCTCTGTGTGTGCTGGTATTGGTCACCTTTCTGACAATTTTGACTTTTGATTGTGGTGAAGAATTCACCTTCTTAGTGGTGATGACCCTCCCAACACTCTACTACTTGAGCTCATCATGATATTCTTGAGAAAGATGATGAGGTAATGTTTTTTATTTTTTTTAGTTGGACATAACTTAAATCTTGTTTTAACCTGCCTACATACCCTTTGTATGATAGGGATCAAGTCATAATGTAGTTTGATTTCAACATTGTTTTTTGGGTGGGCTGCTCACCTTTTAAACTCATGCTGGCCAAGAGTATTATGCAGTTTAGCCTCTTGCGATATGGAGCTTTACATTTTTAATTCAATATTGAAGTTGAATTTTCCCCCTTTAAAGGGTAGTTGACATTACATTCTTCATGTACTTTGTCATATTCTTCACCTGTTGGATTGGTGGAAATAAGGAAATGTCACTTCAGTTTTAACGAGCTTTCTGTACTTATGAGAAAGGAAGATTTTCTCTTCATTCATGAAGGGACAATACTTTGAATTTTATTTTTATCATTTTCTTCAACCAACAATCTTTTCTTCAAGATTTTTGCTTTACTTCTATGTTGATCGCTTGATACTTTGAGGCGATCAAAAATAGAAGTTTGGTCTTGATTCTTCCACCTTGGTGTAGATAAGCTTAACCTTTGGAAGACCGAAGAGCGAATAGAAGCAGAGGTTTGATGTTGATCTCTCTTCTTCGTTGTAGATACACTCAACATTTGTAAGATTGAAGTGCTGGAAGTTGCAAGTATAATGCGTTCAAAGATAGAAGGCTTTTTATTGACTCTATCTTCTTTTCTTTTGAAGTTATCGACTTGTTTTATCATGATGTGACGTATGTTTGCGGCTTTAGTTGTAGAAGGGTCATCTTTCTCTATCATGCCGACAACATTACATGCAACAACTTCATATTCTTCATCTTTTTCGTCCTCAAAGAAGTCTTTTGAAAAGAGTTCTTTCAAAGTTATTTGTTGTCGTGGAAAAGTGAAAGTTTTGTTATCACCCATTTCAAGCTTAAACATCCTTGAACTCTTTGTAGTTTTCTTCTTCTTTTGATTCTCATTCTTTTTTTCTAAATGATAGATATTTTTTCTTGACATTTTGTTGTTTTTGTTGTTTCTAGCAAGTGACAAAATTCCATCCAGCTTCCTCTTCATCATCTTCAAGCTTAACTTCAACCTTTGCAACCATTTTTGGGTTTTTAATTTGAAGCCATACTACCACAGGTTTCATATATATCCAAACTGAATCAAGCTCGTCTCTTGACCATAATTTTGACTTGAAGATATTTGCGGGCTTATGTTTGTTGCAACTTCAATGTGGTTTGATTGGGAAACTTCATAAAGATTAAGCTTAATCTTTCTTTCTTGAACTAACTTCAAGATTAGGTCCTTCACAATGAAGCATTTTCCCACCGGATGACTGATGACTCGATGATATTGGCAATAGTTAAGATCATTGACTTTTTCCATATCTTCAGGGTGGTTGCTTTTTGGAAGTTCAATTAGATGATTCTTCAATAATTGATCCATAATATCAGGGATGTCAGAATCAGGAAAAGGATAGATTTTATCTTATTTTTCTTTTAAACTTAAGTGACGATTCTCATTTTTCGTGTCCCTTCTATTTTCCTCTTGAAAAAAGTTTTATTGGGGTTGTGTTAACAAACACAGATTCTTCAATTAAGTATTTTGAACTCCCGTCTATCTTCATGACTTCTTTATTTTCTTTTCTCAAATCAGGGACTAAGAGTCCTTTATTCCCTCGTCTTGCAATACTTAGCTCCATATCACGAGCACGAGTTGCTAGTTCATCAAATTTATGTGGCTTTATACCTTGCAAGATATAGAGTAGTGTTCAAAGGATAAATTGAGTGCACATTTCTACATCCAATAGTTCAGTAAGGCGATCTTTGCAATCAAGACTTAGTGTTCTCCAACGGTTGATGTAATCAACAACGGGTTCATTTTTTCATTGTCTTGTGTTGGTGAGTTCCAACATGCTCACTATTCGCCGTGTGCTATAGAAACAATTGAGAAATTCTTTCAAACTCTTCCCAATTATTTATATATTTTGGTTCTAAGTTCGTGTGACAGTCAAATGCATTTCCCTTTAGAGTTTGTGCCAACTATTTGACTAGAAGGTTTCCTCTTGTACCGGTATTTTCACAAGTTTCCATGAAATGAGCGATATGTTCCTTTGGGTTTCCTTTTCCATCAAATTGTTGAAATTTTGAGGACTGATATATGATAGCCATTTTAAGTTATCAAGTCTCTTTGTATAGGGTTATGGCTTGGTTATATGTAAAGACTCAAATTTTCTCAAATCTTTAAATCAGAAACGAACAGCGAAAGACTAGATTTTTATAAAAATTTGGCGTGGATCCGTTTAAAATATAAACTCCCTAAACCTGTTTACATGGCCCAAATCAGAGAATTTAAAACAAAAGAAGTATATACTTCGATTTATAACCAAATCAGAGAAAGTAGACTCGACATAATATATACAACAATCTTAGACTCTCATGAGCCACAAAATACAAGTTCAAGACGTCAACATATGAAGTTTTATCTAGCATTCGTAGAATGCTCCAAAATATGCCTTTTTAGTCCAAGTCCCAAAAATCATCCACTCGTGATCAAGCAACACCACCTCCACGACTGCGTCCTCTCCCACGAGTATTACCTGAAAAAGTTTAAGTGTATCAATATTAGCATAAAAATGCTAGTGAGAAAAAGTTGGATGCAAGCACTTCTAAGGACCGAATTCCATATCGGAAAATGTGTCCAAAATCCTATCGTGCTCTTTACTACCCATTCTATACTCCCAAGTACTATGCATAAGAAAACAATCCATTCTACTATATCGTAACTTCAAAAAGTAAACATTCAAGCTCGTAAATAAAGTAATAAAACAACTAATTAGTACTAAAACATAACAAAGTAAATAAAAATGTAAATTTCCATTCTCATTGTGACCACTTTGTCACATTTTCACATTTCAAACCGGGACTACATTGTCACCATTCACATACCACACCTTGACCACATGGTCACCCATCACATTACCACACCGTGACCACATTGTCACCAATCACATTACCACGCCGTGACCACATTGTCACCAATCACATTACCACGCCGTGACCACATTGTCACCAATCACATTACCACGCCGTGACCACATTGTCACCAATCACATTACCACGCCGTGACCACATTGTCACCAATCACATTACCACGTCGTGACCACATTGTCACCAATCATATTACCACGCCGTGACCACATTGTCACCAATCATATTACCACGCTGTGACCACATTGTCACCAATCACATTACCACGCCGTGACCACACTTACCACACCGTGACCACGCCACACGTACTACTCCCCTTTGGTAGTACTAATTAGCGAATCCCATCGCTATAATTATCAAACTAGCTCAAATCCACATGATGATTTCTCTCCGAAGTCTCCTTTAACTAACCATTCAAATCAACGGAGTAATCTAATACTCTTCTCCAATTTCCGGAAACATAATTCTCCTTGAGAATACAACTTAATCCACAATAAACAACTCACTTTAAAAAAAAAAAATTTTTTTTTTTTTTTTTTTTTTTTTTTTTTTTTTTTCCTCTCATACCCCCCCCCTTTTTATTTTTATTAATTTTTTATTCCCTTTCTACCCCCAAAAAAAAATTCCCCCCACCCAACCGGAAACATAAAAGTAATCACAACCATTTTAAACTCACCTTATAAAAGAAGTCAACTCCAAATCACCGGTTGACCGATTTCACGATCGGTGCACAAAACCTATAATTCAAATACACCTAAAGTATATTAATTAACCGAATTGAACAACGACAGTCACGTTACTAAAATAAAGGACAAAACAACCCGGGAATCCACCCATGAATCCCATGACCCAAGGGGAAGAAAGAAATGGAGATGGTTTTCCGGATTTTAAGCACTTTAGAGGTGTTTCGGGTTGGCTTCGGGTACTTTGGAGATTGGTACCATCAATGGGTAATCGTGAATTAGGCCCGATAAATTAAGTAAAACATAAAAACATAACATTTGAAATACCCTAATCATCATCAAATAAGGAAAAATCAAACGGAAAGGGTTTCCGGGTCAAACTCGATTCTAGGGTTAGGGTAAGTTTCCAAAATCACCTAAAACGATTCCCTCGATTGAAATCTTCGAGTTTCTCGGCACGAAATAGAAGATTTCAACCAAAAACTCCATTAAAACACTATTTGAAGCTTAGGTTAGAAACTTTGTCATACCTTAAGGCCTTAAGAAAACGGATGGAAAGCTCGATTGTTAGGTTGGAAATGATGCTCGGGCCTGTGGCCATCCAACGCAACCCGCCAAGAATTGAAGAAAAACAAAAAATGGGAAAATCCCAAATGATGCTCACGGAAAAGGAGAAGAAGGAGAAGAAAAGATGATGAATTTGGTCTAATTTGGCTTATTTAAAGAGATAAATGAATAGTGTTTTTGATATTTAAGAAATTGGAAATGACGCCTACGTCCTTTATTTGCTTTTAGCCTTTAAAACGAAACCCGAAGTACTTAAACTATCCTAATGGCGATTAATAATTATTAATTGGCCCATTAATAATTATTAATACAACCGAAACTAATTTAGGCTAATTAAGCGATTAAAAAGGTTTCCGGATGAAATTAACTATTTAAATCTAAATAACTAATTCTAAAATTAACTTTAATACTTTAAATAAATAAATAAATAAGATAATAATAATAATACACCTCAAAATAGCGGGACGTTCTGATTTAGACCAAGTAGCTTAGAAGTTATGCTTGGAAGTATTAAAGGTTATGATTTTGAGTCAGTTTAATTAAATTATTGCTGATAGTTTGACACTAAATTAAAAGTAGAGAAATGCTTGGAAGTGCACATGATTTAAGGTGATTTATTGTCATTCGTGACATGGTAGTGTATTCAAACAGATTTTACTTACTGAAATTATAAGACCTCATGGAACTTGGCATCGATGATAAATGTGGTTAGGGTTTTATAGTCTTATTACCTTGTGTAAGTAATAAAGGATTGTGTTTTAAAATCCCCCCATCAGTGGCTAATGATGTCTGATTTGTGTGTGTGATGCCGGTGCGTAATAAGTAGATAAAAGATTGATTGATGTGATTGCTGGCGATACCTGGAGTATGGAATCCTAGCGTGCGTCTGATTGATGTACTAAAGACTTTTAGTAAGAGCACTTTAATAAATACGAAAGATAATATTATTAGATGTATTTATACAAATATCGTTGTATTGTTTGTTAGTTGTTTTTGTGTAAAGTTTCTCCTTAAAGTGAGCAGATTTATATTCTTGGATATATATCTTGATCCATGGAGTGAAACATAAAATGGCATAGGTGTAAAAGTTTGGATATCATAACATAGATCCCATGGTGAAATGTTATGGCGTGGGTATCTGACTATTATACACTATCACTTCAAAGTCTTGTGCTTAATTCACTATAGAATTTGACATGATGGTTCCGACATGATTGAATCTATGATCAAGCATTACTTGCATCTAAACCGCCTTAAAAAGCTTCTATCTGCACAAGCCCGGCTCATAATGAGAATGGTGTCAAATGCCACTTCTTTTTTATCATTCCTTTTATCATTGTGGTTCGCTGATTGTCTTGTACAAATTTTGTGAGATACAATAAGATACGAGATGCCAGCATGGAAAGTATTTGGTAAGAAAATTTTTAACCATATTAGGCAATGATAAGACGAATCAAAATCAATTAATCATGACCATAGTTTGCTTTTCCTTTTAATGATATTGGAACAAAGATAATCGTAGAAGGCATTGATATAAGAAACCGACAAAGGGTTGCAAAGTTGCAGTACTGCTCTAATATGATTGTGAGTCTTCCGACTCCCTCCTCCCAAACTAACCAATCGGGTTAAGCATGAGCATAAGCGGCTTGAACTAAAATCTATCCATCTTTATCTAAGTCTTCTTATGGTGGGTCTACGAAGCCTTCTAAATTTAGGGCAAAATCTCTCATCCTCTATGACTCTTGAAATGTATTATCTTTGAAGGTGTATCATTCTTGTTCTGAACCTCCACGCATTACACATGAGCAATAGTGGTTGGTGATGCATGTAGCTCGAATTCGTGCCTAATTGTTTAATCTCTGTTAAAAAGTTTGTCTCAATTTGTAGGTCCACATTCTTCTGATAGGAATTACCACCCCACCTAACACTCATAAAATTGGGTCAAATAACAACAAAAGTAATTCTTATTGAAACAATTAATTACTTCAATCTCCTCGATTTAAAAGCAGAAAAGTATGCACCATCATATAAGCAAAAAACTTGTTGGTGAAACGATGATTAAACTAGGTGGTGAAAAATTGGCATGTAGTGCATAATTGACAAGTAATAGTAGTGGTAGTAAATTATTCATATCCGTGAGATGGATGGTTTAGGCGAATTTAGAATATAAGGGTGATTGCGCTGAACTTAATTAAGTATGCCTTCCTCAGTTGTGATGCACAAAGTAAACGAATCGGCTGCTTAGGTGTAGATGAAGTTGAAGTGTGATGATATTTAGGAATCTAGATGAAACTGTGTTATCAACAATGAAATGACTTGCACCTGGAAAGTCGAGATGGACTTCAAGACAGCATCATTGCGTCGAGAAAACAAAGAAAAGAATGAATTTCCTCGAGCAGTCTGAGCATCATCAGACACCAGATTTTACCTCTGGAAACCTTGGATGAATTACTTCTTACGAACTTATAAGCATCATTTCTATTCTTCTGGCCCATTCCACTTCATTCCAGTTCTAGATGAACCAATAAATATTTCTTATTCTAAGTTGCCATCTGAAAGAATCTTTCAATAGTTCCCGTATCTACTACTTTAAAAGGTTTAAATAAGAGATATGATCATACAAGAATATTCCACCCCATAATCCAGCGTATTTTTCTAAGTCTCAAAATGTATCTTGTGTCTATCCATCTCCCCTGCTTCCATCATGAGAGTTTTAGCCTCTCATGGCTATGTAAGCACTAAAATAAAAGTGTTCCTCCAAACCAGAAATCATGCTTGAATATAAAATGGAAATGATAAATATTGAGACTAAATTCCAAAATAACCGCATAAATGAGCATGTTTTTGTTTATACTTCTCTATAACTGCATGTTTGTTCTTTCTTTTTCCTCCTTTTTTATATATCCAGTTTGTCTTAGCTTTTTGCCACTTTCACTTTTTCTCCAAAAGGAGTAGCTAAGTGCTCAGATGCCCGATGTGGCTGAAAACTCAGCATGAAGTGATTCTTTGCTTATTATAGGCATTTCCCATCAAGCGAGGTAATATCTCTTTAATCTGTGAATTCTTTGCTTAATGACATCATAATGTGTCCACTACGTGTTTTATACCTGTGATGAAATTTTCAGAAGCACCTAGAAACTATGCTTAAAGAATTTATATTAAAATACCTCGAAGTATTCAAATATGAGAGAAAAATTGATTGCAAAAGATAAAGTGAATCGAGAGGCTCAATCAGAATTTGAAATTACAAAAGTGACTTAGATAAGTGAAGAAACAACATTCTACCTGAACTGTATTCTTTTACCTAGATTTATCCAAGTTTAACTATGTAAAGATACCTTTACAGGATTATCAATGACCATTTGAAAATTTTGGATAGAGAGAATCAGGTGTTTATGGTTTGTCTCTCTATCATCGGCGTTGTCGAATTTGCTTGATGTTATAGGATATTACCATGTTTGGGAATACCTCTTGTCTTTAACTCATATGTTCATTCCGAGTCTATTGGTGATAGATGTGGAGGCTCATTTTATAAATTCAACAATTTTTTATTGAGTTAGTATTTGAATGAGTTTTGAAAGATTAAGACCATTTATCTAGTGATGGTTGTTGAAGTGATTGGATTTCTTTAAAAATGGAACCTGAATTGTTGTTGTCTTAATAATGGGTTAAAGATTGATAGTTTGGACGACTCCTCATTATTGCTTTGTTGGGAATTTTGATGCTAATATTTTTAATGATATGTGACTTAAGATTCCTAGTGGAAATAGATTCGATTATAATGTTTCTAGAATAGGACCCCCAAGTTTAAGTATGCCGCTTGAATGATTTATCTGCCAAGATGCTGTCTTCGTATATATAACCTTATACGATAATTATGTAGTTGAGAAAACGGCTTTTGTAGTCGGGAGGATATTTTGACAAAGGTCCAGCTGTTTTTGTATTTAAGGTTTCATTATTAATGTATAAAGATATACATGAGTTTAAGCGGCATAGTTCTCTAGGATTTGTAGTAGAGAACAAGTGTTCTTGGTAGCACCATAAGGGTGCTTATAAATTTAGAAAAGGGCAGTTGGGCCTTAGATTTATCGCGTTGAGATTTTACTTATCCAGAACAAAATGTGATGAGATGGACGATCAACAATTGAAAGATGTTGTGGATGAAGCAGTGTTGAAAGAGGTCACGTGGGAATGTGGGAGCTGAGATGTGAGCTGGTATGTAAGCCTTCTGCCCTAAGGAACTAATCTTGAGAATGAAAAAGTCTTTTAAAGAGGATTATTACGACAGAAATTCGCAGTATACCCAATTAAGTATTTATATTCATTTAAATTCTTAATTTAGATTTTGAAACTCAATTCTTTACTTGTCATTATTTTTTAGAAACATAATTTAGATTGTAGAGTGCTTTTTAATTTGTGGGCCAATTAATAATTATGCGATATGATCGGTCTGTATTAAACTAATGATGAGATGAAGCCGAATCATATGGTGAAATAAGTCATTATCATGTGGCCCAGTCAGTTATAAGAATTGGTAAACTTAGTTTTGATATTCGATACTAATGAGAAATTAGATGAACCATGTGGATCTATCTTATTCGATGTTTTGTTGCATATGATACTTCCATTTCCCTGTCTCCCACTGAATGATGAGACGAATCATTTGTATAAACAAAATGCAAAACATCAGCAAAGTCTTTACAAGGATAAGGTTCTGGCATTATCCATTCTTGTAGACACTTTAGATATATCTGAAACTTTAATCACCATTATGACTCCCACGGCACTTGATAAACAGTTCTAAGAGTGACTTAGGTTTCTTGTTTGAATATTTCGATATTAATGTTTGCATATATTCCTGTATGCTAAATTGAATCAATCTAGATAATATAAAAACTTACATTTCATTTAACATTTATTTGAGACATAGTGTATTATTATTAAATAATTACAACTAGGACACAAGATATAACAATTGATGGGTCTGCATAGTAAAAATATAACTAAAGTTAGTAGAACAACATTACCTTTTATTAAATTTTTAAATTAATAAACACATCATAAATAATCTCACTCGCTGATATCATGATATCCTTCCGTACAGAATGTAATCTAATATGATTTAAGTAGTATTCCTGCCGGTTATATACCCTCTTTCTTCCCCATCATTATATTTCATGAGCTACGCGCTTGATATATTATACAGCCAGAATTAAGTTATAAAATTAAAAATAGTATTTGAATTAAATGAAACCTATGTGCAGTAATAGTTATCGAAAGTATGTATTATAAGCTTAACAGCACGGAATTATTAGCGTTTTCAACTTGGCTTGAATAAATAGGAAGGGAAGGTATCCGTATCTTTGTGGAATCATTACAAACATA
>CM051355.1:62993749-63206389 GCA_028015215.1 Gynostemma pentaphyllum | reverse complement strand
AAACTGAAAATGATTTGGAATGAATTTCAATGTCATGATTAAAATTTAAAAACATACATTAAAACAACCCATGTTTTACATAAATTTCAAATTTCGCAAGAATAATAAGATAATACACATAAATAGTAATTAACTACAAAATACTTCAAAAGCAAAGAATTTTTCGTTGAAAGAATCGTTAACCAAATCGATGAAAGAGCATTTAACCATAACTTAACTTAAGTGCAAGAATTATTGAAATCATAAGAGCAAACGAGTTCAAAACATTTTTGGTCAACCATAGAACCAGAGTTTACACAATTTGCTTGAAAGTACTAAAACAGTTCCAAAGCTTTAAAATAAATCTTCGATATATAAAAAAACTACAGATTTAAAACGGAGCTTAAATGAAGTGGGTCGAAAACGTCATTTGCATCAGCTCCTTAAACTTCAGAGAATCACCAGATCAGTACAAAAAGACTGATGCACATATGTGTGAGATCTGCACAATGAATAAGAAAACATGAAAATATAATTTCAGAAAACAAAATTTTTCAGAACCATTTGATCAAATAGTTCATTATATCAACTGAAATTCAGGTATCATGTAGTGAAGAAAATAATTTTGCATTTTGTAAATACTTTTAGTAATGTCAACAAGATGTGGCAAAACCATCATCAAATACAAAAGAACTTAAGTTGTTATTTGTAAAGAAAAACCGATCACTGCAATGTATGAGGATGAAGAAAAAGTGCATTGAAACTAAAAGATTTCAAGGATACTTCCTATATTCTTAACTACCCCCAACCATTGTAAAAAACTAAATGTGACACTTTAAGGCTATGTGATCTTATTCAGTTTTGGTTTCTTAATTTTTAAATATTAAAGATGTTTTGTTAACAATTTCCTTAATTAGGATTTCACTATGCAGAAAACTACTTCAATGGCTATAAAAATTAAGCTATTATTTCAAAAACATTTATAACTAAATGGATTACAAAGCAAAAAAAATTGTGAATAAACATAATTTTTTAGACCAGAAAACAAAAAAAAAATCATAATCAAAGGGAGCCTAAATGATTAATAGCATGCTAGAGAGAGAGGAAAGATTCCTTGTAAACAGAAGATGAAGAAGAAAAAACTCATGTTGGAACTTGTGTTAATCTAATGCCTGGTAAACACAAATCCAAAGCAAATAACTCTTCAAACAACCAAACTTGTTGAGATGAAAGGATCAAAACCCATTTTTCACCCTTTAACAAGAAAAGGTAAAATTGGAGCATTCTATCCATTCCTCCAACAAGAATGTCTTTGTTAGGGACACTATACAAAAAAAAAACTCAATCACATTCATAGTTATAGTAGAAAGACGGAATTCTGGAACTCTGTAATGTTATCAGCATCAGAAGGTTAGGTCAATGATGTCAAAAAGACTTCAGACAAATTGTGAGGAACAAAATACATACTTCCCTGCATAACCATTACGCATAAAAGAACTAAAAAGCCTAAAATACAACCCACAAAACAATATAACCAAAATTTGGAACACATGATTGTGTTTCAATATAAATCTTATGAATAATATATGTACTATATCTACTCATATATTATCCTTTTCTAGCATAGGACCAAGGAACTGATAATTAATCACGTCCAAAGGATCTCACTTAGTTATGGGGAAAACCTAACTGGCCATGGCCACTCTCTTACTTCCGAGAGCTTGGATGAAAGCAGATTAAAACTCTACTAAGTTACTAAAAGCAGCTTGCAGTGGGGAAAAAAAACAGATGTTCATTTCAAATTTCTGACATCAACTTGAGCATTTCCACCCAACTTCTTTCTTTCTCCCACAATTAACTGTTTGGTCCAACACCCTAAATGCATATCAAATCATCATATATAAAGATAAATAACACCCTTCAACTCTCCACCATTAAAAGATGACACCTTGCTAATCATCTGGTTTGCAGTGTAACAAAACAGATGACACTTCGTTAATCATCTCCAATTCCTGACACCAACTTAAGCATTCCCCCCAACTAATTTTCTTCCACTGCAAATAACTGTTTGATCCAACACCCTAATTGTAAATCACATCATCCCATAAGAATAATGAAGACCCTTCAAAGCTCCACGATTCAAAGACTAATAGGTTAGTAGGCAAATTAAAGCAAGGAAATAAAATATAAAAAAATTCTCGAATAAAGAGAGTGGATATGTATCACCTCAAGGGCATTAGTGCCCCATATAACTGCCAGGAGCACCATACTGGCCAACTCCATGCTGCCCTCTTCCAGTTCCAGTTTGACCCATCTGTTGGTTAGGGTATCCACCCTGAACCGCGCTTTGAGTTCCATATCCAACAACCCCAGGGCTTATAGTTGTTTGACTACCATACCCACTTTGTATCCCAGGTCCTGCACCCTGGACTGCTGGATTCATCCCTGCAGATCCAAGCGTCCCGAGCAAATTAGTTAGTCCCAATCCCGCACCCTGACTCGCAAACAACGCAGTCAGGGCCTGTCCAAGAGCCGGGTTCAATGCTTGAGGAGGTCCTTGGTTATATCCAACACCTGGTCCTGCAGGAGCCATCAAATGCCCTGAACCAGATGCCGTCGAACTAGCATAATTTGGGTTCTTATTCCGCTGGTATTGCGAATTGTGCGAAGTATGCTGGTGCTGAGCCTTCCCTGGCTTAGGACCATCAATTGCTTTCTGACAGTGCAGCATATGACCCTCAAAGTTCTTGTGGGGCTCCTCCAAAGCCTTTCTAGCGCCTTCTACCCCCTTATACACAAATAAACAAAAACCTTTCGGCTTTCCTGTAACTTTATCCAGTCCCAAAGGTCCTTCCTCAACTTCACCAAATTGAGAAAAGAAGCTAAGCAACTTATGGGGTTCAACATCGGCACCAACATTACTCACATAAATCTTCCTCTGTGTATATTCCGAAGCAGGGGGTGCTTGTGGAGTCGCAATCGCAGCAGCCGTGCCCGGAACAGGACCGACCGACGCCAGCTGGCAAGCAGTCATCCTACTCCCAATCTTCTTCTGCGGCTCCTTCAATGCCTTACGAGCCCCACTACGTTTCTTGAAAAGGATAAAACCATATCCCTTAGATTTCCCAGAAACCTTATCGCAAACAGATTTGCAATCCTCAATATCTCCATATTGCTTAAACACGCTGATCAGAGTTTCAGCAGTAGTATCCCATCCGAGCCCATGAACGAAGATTTTCCGATGAGCCGGATCGGCATCAGCTACTTGCCGAATCCGATCCTCGATATCGGAATGTTTTTCGGCAGCTTCACGAAGAAGACTAACCAGCTGCTCTTTGCTGAAAGGTTCCAAAAGGTTTTGAATTGGCTCATCGTCTTCATCGATTACGGCGGTGAAAGAAGACGATAGATTGGGATTCTCATTGTGGTTATTATTAGCATTCTCATCACCTTCTTCTTCTTCTTCCTCTTCTTCGTCTTCTTCTTCGTCTTCTTCTTCGTTTTCTTCTTGGTCTTCTTCTTCCTCTTCTTCTACTTCATATTCTGGTGTATCTTCCACAGGTACTTCCTTCACAGTTTCCTCGACGGCAATTTGTTGTTTTTTAGGAGTCTCAATTGGATCAGTTGATTTGGAGGAATCGAGCTTTCGCTTCCTCGCCATGGAAAAGTAAATTTTGAGGTCTAGGGTTTGGGTTTTTCTGGTCGAGAAGGCAAAGAAGATGCCGAAGGAGTGATGATGAGACGTAAAGGGAAGCAATTAAATTAGGTCACGAATATAAAACAAGAAATCGTAAATGTTGGAAATTGGAAATTGGAAATTTTTGGCCTCTTGAAATTGGGTCCAATGATGACAAATGAACTGGAGAGAGGCCCAATATTTAGCTATGGGCTCCTTTTTTTTTTCCTCTTAGGAATCTAAGACGATTTAACCTTAAAAAATTTAAACTGATTAAATATAAACCAATAAGAATAAGATACGGATAAGAGTTAGGAGAAACTTTGATGAGGAAACAAATATTTATTTTTTTAATCAAGACAAAAAGAAAAAAAATAAAGGGAGACATAAGTTTCAAATAAACCTACCCTCTTCATTCACCTAGCCAAAGTGAGCGTTTGATTCACGAGGGAGCCAAAGATCAATATATCAATGTAAGTATCAACTCGATTACCAATTCTGCTTCTAAGACCTTTCAATAGTAGTTTTTTTCTCCAACGAATACTCTCAAAATCAAGGAAAGATTGGATCTCACACTTACATTGCATGAAGTATTTGCCCTAGAGGCTAACATTGGCTTAGCCCAATGGTTAAGGCATTGTAGTTCCACCCTTAAGAGAGTGGTTCAATCCTCACCCTCAATATTTTGTATAAAAAAAAATATACTTGCCCTAGAGAACCTTTTGATACCAGGCTCTTAAGTGGTTGGATGATTTTCCACCCTTATTTAACAACCAGGATCTTCTAGAAAATAGATAAAAAAAATTAACCTCACACCCTCATCTTCTTTTTGTAAACAAAGTTTCTTCCAACTTCTCTAATAGATTCACATATGACCTTTTGAATCTCCACACTAGAACTTAGCGCTCGTTGCACAGTTATGAAGGGAGTCTAAATCACCTCATAGTGTAGAAGGGGATGACATGGACAACACTTTTGATCATAAATTATTTTTCTCCCATTGAAAATTTAATTCATTAGAGTATCAAATATGAAAGAGATAAATATAAAAATAGCCACATTTCTTTCAACCTTTTTCCCTATAGCCACTATTTTTAAAACATCTTAAATTAGTCACCCTTCATTATAAAAATACATAAATACCCCTAATGTCAAATCAACATTTCTCTCTCCTCTCTCCTCCTTCCACCGTCCATATGCCTTCCTTTTTATTTTATTTTTAAATTTTAAATCATCTCTCTCTCTTCTCTCTCTCCACTTTTCATAATTACTTTTTAAAAAAATTTCTCTCTCCCTCCCATTTTTCCCCCCATTTTCTTTTATATATTTGATTCTCTCTCTCTTCCTCATTTTTCCTCTCATTTTTTTTTTCATTTCTCCTTCCCTCTCTACCTCATTTCTTTGTCAATTTTCTTTCATTTTCTTTGAAACCTCCATTGATTCTCTCATTTTTATTTTTATTTTTACAAATTCACCATTTCTACAAATGTTCATCTCACAACTTTCTTACATTTTTTAAATTTCCTATCTCTCCTTATTTTATTTTCATTTTCGTTTTTTATTTTCTATATTTCTTCTCTACTTAATTCTCTATCTCTTCATAATTTCTTCTCATTTTCGTTTTTTTTTTTAATAAATATTTTTCACTGATTTTGTTATGAATCTCGAAGATCTAAACTAAAAGTACCATGGATTTGACGAAAGGTATTTTTTTTCTTAATATTTTTGTTTGCTGCTATACATGTAATGCATGCAATATAGTTTTTTTTTTTTTTGCAATATACGTAATATACATATTTTGTCTCTCGTCTCGTTTCTGTTTTGCGTAATGTAATGTCTGTACTATACGTACTATACATAATATACATTTTTCTGTGGTCTGTTTGCATATATATTTTGTGGTCTCTTGTTCTGTTGTTGTTTTACTATACAATATGTAATATACGCAATATACTTTTTTCTGGTCTGTTTAAACATATATCTGTTGTAATATACGCGCTATACATAACTATGTGTTTTTCTTGGTATACAGTTTGTAATACACGCAACATACGAAATATACATACTATACACAACTATGCGTCTTTCTTGATGTACAGTCTATATCACACGTAATATATGATATATACGTACTATACACACACATGAGTTCTTCTCGATGTACACAATTGTACTACACGTAATATACGATATATATGTACTATACACACCTATGAGTTTTTCTTGATGTACACCCACTTTCTTTTATGTTCGTTTTGTAATATACGTAATATGTTTGCTATACAGTATGTAATATACGTAATTTACTTTTTTTCTGGTCTGTTTAAGTATATATTTTTTTGTAATATACGTGCTAGACATAACTATGTGTTTTTCTTGATATACGGTCTGTACTACACGTAATATACTAAATGTTCGTACTATACACACCTATGAGTTTTTCTTAATGCACACCCACTTTCTTTTATGTTCGTTCTATAATATACGTAATATAATATATATTTATTTTTGTTTTGTTTGCATATTAAATATCTTTTTTGTACATTTAGTATTATTGAATTAACACTCTTTTTGTTTTTCATTTGCAGGTTATATGACATGTATATTACATATAGCACGTACAAATGAAACACTACGGACGCTATACGAATACTATGGACGTTATACGAACTATACCAAAATAATATACTAAAATGAATCTATACTAAAATGAATCTATAAAATTGAATTAAAAATCGAAAATGTAATATGAAATCAAAATGCAAAAATAATAAAAATATAAAACAAATACTAAATACATGAAACAATATGGACGCTATACGAACTATACCAAAATCTGGGAAAGAAATAATGCATTGAGAAAGAAAAATGTCAGAACTGTCAGGTCGTACCTGCCATACCTGCCATACGAAAAGGGCAAAATAGGTATTTTGAAAAATCAAATAGTAAAAGTGGCTAGTATGGATATTTTTAAAAAAAAATGTGGCTATTTTAATATTTTTGATGCCAAAAGTGGCTATTATGATTTTTCCCCCAATATGAAATCAAGTAATTAAAATTTGTTTGATTTTTATTCTAAATGGTGCAAGTAAATAATATAAAAAAAATTTGATTCTCATTCCAAACAATTTTAAATAAGCAACATAAAGGAATATTTTCCAATTCTAATTTATTTTTGTTCTGTTTCCTTACAATTTTTATTTCTTGCAAGTAAATGGAGTATTACACTAATTATATCAAGGAATGGGAAATGGATTTTAATTGGTGTGTCCTACATTAAAATTGAGAACAATGTTGAAAAAATTAAATATTTAGGACCACACATGTAATTATTAAATGTGTATGTTATGTTTTGATTAGCCAAATTAAAGTGATCTATTAAAGTTTTATTACTAACTTAAGAGTAATTACGTAATATCATGGACTATATAAGCATAGATACCATTTGTAATTTCTTATTTGATGAGGGGCCAACTAGAAAATTCAATAACTTGGTAACTCTCGACCGTTACTTGGATAGTTTTTAAAGAAAGGGTTATGGTCCCCATTCCCTACGTTTTTCACGTAACTTCTTCCCTCATCAAAAGAGTTTTGCTTTCTGTGAAAACAGTGTGAGTGCATAAGGGAATTGGAAGATCCAAACACGTGTAATTATTAAATGCCTAGTTCAAAATTTTCACTTCGAAGATACTAATTGTTTGGAAAATGGAATTTTCACAATGGTTGCAAACTCTTATGATAATATTTGAGAATACAAATTTTTGTTGTACCCCGAATTTTTTTTTATCCAGCAACTTTACGTAAGCAGAGTTTGGTTTTTTGGGGTGATAGTGGAAAAGTTAACAAATAAGTCACTCTTACTGCCACTCGAAAGAATCGTACATGAGATTTTCACCTCATTGATCAATTCTTTCAAAGTCATTGGATCATTTTCCTCCTAAAGAGTGATTGAGACCAATTTAGTCACATTTTCATTCATTTGGAATCTGAGCTCTTCTACATCATTACTTATTTTTCCCTTTTTTTTATTTAATCGAAAAAAAAATCGAACTATAATAAGAAAACTGGAAAAAAAAAACTGTTATGAACTGCTTCAATCAAATTGATCTCAATTTGATTGGATCGGTTTATCCCATTCTTTGGTTTGATTTTCAATTTGGTTGAAAAAATTGAACTGAACCGTCCACCTTACTCATGAAAATAGAATATTGATGTCTAACCATTCTTTGGTGATATTCAAGTTTTTTTAAGGGGACAGACATACAATTTGAGTTTTTTTTAATAGATATTACATCAAATTAAATGATGAGAGACTGAAACTTTTAATCTCATAGAAAAAGAGTAGGTGTCTAACAAATTGAGATATGCTCACATAGAATATGGTTTAGCACATTGAGTTGTTAGTTTTTACTTTAAAAATTGAAAAAAATAATTTTTTTTATATGAACGATAGAAGATAGAAAATAGAAAAGAAAAAAGAAAAAATTGACAAAAAAAATGTTTTTTTTGGAATTTTTTTAATGACATAAATATTAGAAAACTAAAACTATTTCCAAAATTATTGTGGTTTTTATGATTGGGCGCAGATTGGCTAATTTGGCGTTGATGTGGCACCGAAAATCGTTTGTACAACAGACAATTTACATTTGGACTACTAAAATCATCTGTTGTACAAACGATTTTAAAACCACGGAGATAAATCATATGTTGTACAGATGATTTATAACCCGCCTAGGTAAATCGTCTGTACAACAGACGATTTAAGGTAGAATATATTGGAAATTTTTTTATATATATATGGCAATTGGTAATTGATAATTACCAATATGTCTTTTGGATTTGGTAATTTGTAATTATAATTACTAAGTGGTTTTTCTTTTACTGAATACGTGTGTAAATATATATATATATATATTATTAAAAGAAAGATATAAAGTTAGTGACAATCTTTCAAATTCTATAATTTGGTTTCTTTAGTCGGTGTTGGCTTTAGAAATTGATTATACTTTTAATGATTGACTTATGATTTTGAAATCGATGCAATTGATTTCAATTTCGGTTTCTTCTTCATCCTTTTGTCCGTTGATACCAATATTAATTTCGAGTTTAAATGTGATTTTGTGTGTTAATTAGAATGGTTTCCTATAAATAGGAGCCATCTATTATAGTATGGTACCCAAAAATCAATATTTGAGACCACACATGTAATTATTAAATGCATATGTTATCTTTTGATTAGCCAAATTAAAGTGATATATTAAAGTTTTATTACTGACTTAAGAGTGATTACATAATATCATGGATTATATAAGCATATATACCATTTTTAGTTTCTTATTCTATAAGGGGCCAGATAGAAAATTCAATAACTTGGTAACTCTCAACCGTTACTTGGATAATTTTTAAAGAAGGGGTTATGGTCCCCATTCCCTATGTTTTTCACGTAACTTCTTCCCTCATCAAAAGAGTTTTGCCTCTGTGAAAACAATGTGAGTGCATAAGGGAATTGGAAGATCCAAACTTGTGTAATCGCCTTTGATCATGAAATAGGGTACGCTTCCACTTCGGTAATTTTCTCATGAATGGTAGAGAATTATGTTCCTTCTAAAAGGGAAAATTAAAATTAAAGTATTATCCTAAGAGGTAGTCATTGAAAAATTAGATTTATATTTAGTGGATCTAGTGACGGATCTAAAACTCGACTCTAGGAAGGGCATAATATGAATGATAGTGTCTACAATTTGATATTCAAATATTATTATTTTTATGCTTATAATGAAAGATTTTTTTTAATATGAATAATTTTGTATACTAAAAAAAATATTGAATTAAACATTTTAAAAAACTAATCAATCTTTAATTGTATCAGTTTTATTCACTTTTGATTTATACAAAATATCATTATACATAACAAAATATAAAAATAAATATAAAACAATATATGGATATAACTAGTAGTTCGCCTAAAAAAATAGATTAAACTAGTAGTTGATTTTGAGTTTTATTTTAAAATATGAAACTAAGTAATAATGAGATACTATTTAAAAATAATATTTAAATCAGACTATTAGTTTACCCATTTTAGTTTTTAGTCTTAAACTATTATATATTATTTATATTAATTATATATTTATTTTAATATTTTTAATAAAAATATGATTAAATAATCTTTATATGAATTATTTATTTATTTAGAAGGACTTATGTTTTTTTCAATTTTTTATTGATCACACAGTAATGAAGAAAATAAAAATAAATTTGATTATTGAACTAAATACAATTAGAAAATAAAGAAACAAAATTATCTAATAAATAACCAAAGAAAAAAAGAAGACTTAATATTAAATTAAAAAATAATAATATAATAAAACTTCGAGTGAAAATAACTCAATTTTACCTTTTACAAGCAAAGGATCATCTAGAGCTTAGGGTTATCAATTATATCTTTTATGGAAATGGCAAATCAATTCGGTAAATTTATGACATAAGTATTCAATCAGTTCGAACTTGTTTATTGTTTAATTAGAGCTGAGACAAAAAAAGGCTCATCTATCGAAGAAGCAATTGTTTCTTTTGTTGAAATAAATATTAAATGTCTGGTTCAAAATTTTCACTTTGAAGATACTAATTGTTTTGAAAATGGAATTTTCACAATGGCTACAAACTCTTATGATAATATTTGAGAATACAAATTTTTGTTGTACCCCGAATTTTTTTTTATCCAACAACTTTATGTAAGCAGAGTTTGGTTTTTTGGGGTGATAATGGAAAAGTTAACAAATAAGTCACTCTTACTGCCACTCGAAAAAAATGAACATGAGATTTTCACCTCATACGTCTCATTGTTCAATTCTTTCAAAGTCATTGGATCATTTTCCTCCTACAGAGTGATTGAGACCAATTTAGTCACATTTTCATTCATTTGAAATCTGAGCTCTTCTACGTCATTACTTATTTTTCCCTTTTTTTTTAAATTTATTCGAACAAAAAAATTAAACTATAATAAGAAAACTATAAAGTGTTAAGAACTGCTCCAATCGAATTGATCTCAATTTGATTGGGTCAGTTTATCCTATTATTTGGTTCGATTTTCAATTTGGTTGAAAAAACTGAACTGAACCGTCCACTTTACTCATGAAAATAGAATATTGATGTCTAACCATTCCTTGGTGATATTCAAGTTTTTTTTAAGGGGACAGACATACAATTTGAGTTTTCTTTTTAGATATTACATCAAATTAAATGATGAGAGACTGAAACTTTCAATCTCATGGAAAAAGAGTAGGTGTCTAACAAATTGAGTTATGCTCACATAGAATATGGTTTAGCACAATGAGTTGTTAGTTTTTACTTTAAAAGTGAAAAAAATGAATTTGTTTATATGAATGATAGAAAATGGAAAAGAAAAAATTGACAAAAAAATGTTTTTTTGGAATATTTTTTTTAAATGACATAAATATTAGAAAACTAAAACTATTTCCAAAAATATTGTGGTTTCCAAAAATAATTACCAATATGTCTTTTGGATTTGGTAATTTATAATTACAAATACTACGTGGTTTTTATTTTACTGAATATGTATGAAATATATATATATATATATATATATATATATATATATATATATATATATATATATATATATATATATATATATATATATATATATAACATCTTTAAAAGGGGTTAAAGATGGGGAACTTTACATTCCTCTTTTATGCTCATATTTTTTCAATTTACCTTGATTATCCTTGATCATTCAACTCCCTCCTCTTACGTAATATTTCTTTAAAAAAAATCAAACAATATTTGAAATTCATTGAATTCATCTTCATCTCATTCTCTCACTCTCTTTCTTCTTTGTAGACCCATTAATATTTTTCCCTCCTCTCACATAATATTTCTAAAAAATAAAAATAAAAAAAATCAAACTATAATTGAAATTCATTGAACTCATCCCAATCCCATTCTATCTCTCTCTTCTTTGTAGACAATATTTGAAATTCATTGAACCCATGTTCATCCCATTCTCTCACTCTCTTTCTTCTTTGTAGACCCATTCATATTTTTCCTTCCTCTCGCGTAGTATTTCTCAAAAAAAAAAAAATCAAACAATATTTGAAATTCATTGAACTCATCTCAATCTCATTCTCTCTCTCTCTTCTTCGTAGACCCATTAATATTTTGTTTTGAAAAAATAAATCCATCAATGTTTATATTCGTTGAACAAAGAGATGAAATATGGCTTTTTCAACTATGGTTTCTACATTATATATATATATATATATAGTGAATGGTCTACCAAAGAGGGATTCGATGGTTGGAGAAGACACCATCGGTGGAAGACATATAACATTTCTATTTCTTTTTACTTCATTGTCTCTCTTCATGATTGTTTCCCCATTTTTTAGTATTTCATCATTTTTTTAAAGTATTACATTGTTCTGCGTTTTTTTTTAATGTTCTAATTCTGCTTTCTCAATGTAGTAATGTAGTTTTAAGATAATAGTAATTGATTTGTTATGTAGATAAAATTTTATGTAATTTTTTTTTTATTATTTGAATGTTCTAAATCTTGATCTAATGGAGTGTAGAAAATGAAAGGGTGAAGCATGGGTATTTTCTAGTGATAGGCTGACGTTCCAATCAATCACTAAATGATCAATTAAGGTAATTATTTATTTTGTGCAAAAAAAAATGTCTACACTAAAATGAAGAAAAAAAATGTATTCCTAGCATTTTGAATGTAATTTTATTCCTACAAAGGTAATTGATATGGAGAATAGACTAAAAATATTAAATTAATCCTAATCATATAGTTTAAGTCCTTTTGATAAATAATATAATTTTTTTAATCTGATGATGATTAATATTTTTAGAATATGTGATCGTGAGTTTAAAACCATATTGAAGTATAGGATTTGTTGAATTACAATAAAAAAAATTCAAATATATATAAAATCTAAGTCTTGTTTAACAATGATTTTGCACAATTTTATCTATAATTCATAAAAACACACATCATATTTAATTTTTATAAGTCATCAATTGCTTTTCAAATATACAATATGAAAACTCAGAAGACACGTGTAACGCACGTATTGATCGACTAGTTTTATTAAAAGAAAGATATAAAGTTAGTGTCAATCTTTCAAATTCTATAATTTGGTTTCTTTAGTCGGTGTTGGCTTCAGAAATTGATTATACTTTTAATGTTTGACTTGTGATTTTGAAACCGATGCAATTGATTTCAATTTTGGTTTCTTGTTCATCCTTTTGTCCGTTGATACTAATATTAATTTCGAGTTTAAATGTGATTTTGTGTGTTAATTAGAATGGTTTCCTATAAATAGGAGCCATCTCTTATAGTATGGTATCCCAAAAATCAAATTGTTATTGTGTTTTTTGTTTCTTTTCATCTATTTTTATGTAAAAGCTTTGGAGAGATGTTCTTAATAGTTCTGCTAGATTCGTGTGCATCTGGTTGTGTTGGGAAAAACACCTTCCCACATTCACCGCTAGAAATAAAAGAGAAACAACCGAGAAAAATAAAGACACAAACACAATCAAATGATACAAGGATTTATACTGGTTCACCCAAATTTGCTACGTCCAGTTGCTACCGCTGCGGATTTCACTATGATGAATCAAGAGTTACAGTGCACTTAACCGTGTATTACGCTAAAAAAGCCTCAAGAAAGTAAACTCTTTCTTTTACATTATTTCTCACACTCTCACCAAAGCCCTCCCCGAACCCAATACAAATACATTCTCAGTATTTTTGGGATACATTTGCCAACAAAGGGTTGCCTCTATTTATAATACAAATAGCCTTGGTCACCAAGTAAAATCCAATGGTCATAATTCATCCTTTCCTACCAAGCAAATCCTATGGCCATAATTAAGCCTTGGTCACCAAGCAAACTTGTTGAGCAAGTTTAGGGCTTTATCAATCCTTTCATATACTTGCCAGATCCCAATAAATTCCACCTTGACAAGATAGATGAAAAATCCATAGCTTCTGCTACAATCATTGTCTTCACCAACAATCATAGTTCTCAAACTAGAGAGCTATCCTACTCTACCATATAAGTAAACCACTTGAAATATCACCTTTCAAGATTTTTCTTTTTTCGGCACATGTCGATAAACCTTGCTGAAATTATGGTACAACTTCCACCTACTTGGCTTCCCCAGAAGTTCTTCAGCCATCGACATCTTTCGACCACACGCCTTGCATAACTGCCAAGTCAATGCTCGTGTGCATCCGCTAACAACACATCCTCTATCATGGTAAAGCGGTCATATCATGAGGAAAGATTTCTTCTCTCTTTAAACGAAGTCGTCGTCTTCCATGACATGAGAGACAATGTTAGCCTCTAACCCAAAACCCTTTACCAAACTTGCTCTGTTTGGACAATCACTTTTCAGGTGACCAGATAACCCACATTCCCAGCATCCTTTCTTTTATACAAAGCTTTCTTCTTCCCATTGCTAACTACAAACACAGAGTTTTTATGTGAATCACGACCTTCACTTTTCAACCTCATCTCCTCCGATAAGAGTTTACTTACAGTTTCTGTAAAATCCAAAGAATCTTTTCCATACATTAGAACTGTCTTCATGTGCTCATAAGAAGTTGAAAGAGACAAGATGAGCCTAAGTGCCTTATCCTCCTCATCTACATTCACTTCTATTGCCTCCAACTGTGAAATGATACCATTAAGAACACTTAAGTGATCTGAGATTTTTGTACCTTCCTCCATTTGCAGTGTGTGAAACTGCTCTTTCAGGTACAACCGATTTGAGATGCCCTTAGCTTGATACAAGGCTTCAAGCTTTTCCTAAAGCTCTTTAGATCTCAAAATTCCATGCACATTTGCAAAAACATTTTTAGCCAAGCACAGTCTTATCACGTTTGCCGCCCTCAAATCCATCTCCTCTCAATCTTCATAATTCGTACTGGACTTCTTAGAACCTCCACTAGAACCACTGCCATCTGAATTCGTTGAATCACCATCACCACTTAAATGATTGAAAGCACCACCGCTCGGTCTTCCTTTTAATGCCTTGTGTAACCCCGATTGTATCAGTACATCATTGACTTGCACTTGCCACAAGCCAAAGTTGATCATTCCATCAAATTTCTCCACATCAAACTTCACCGGACTCATAAAGTTTGACATACTTACTTTTCACTCTTAGCTTGAATCAACGAACAGTTATAACCCGTTTCAAGAAATCTTTTTCTGATGTGGAAGATCATAAAAAGCTATAACCACAGAGCAGGCGAAGAATTTCAACCTAAAGATTTGATACCAGTTGTTGGGAAAAACACCTTCCCACATTCACCGCTAGAAATAAAAGAGAAATAACCGAGAAAAATAAAGAAACAAACACAATCAAATGACACAAGGATTTATACTGATTCACCCAAATTGGCTATGTCTAGTTGCTACCGCTGCGGATTTCACTATGATGAATCAAGAGTTATAATGAAAAATATCTAATACACTTAACCGTGTATTACGCTCAAAAAACCCTCAAGAACCCTTTCTTTTACAATATTTCTCACACTTTCACCAAAGTCATCCCCGAACCCAATACAAATACACTCTCAGTATTTTTGGGATATATTTACCAACAAAGGGTTGCCTTTATTTATAATACAAATAGCCTTGGTCACCAAGTAAAATTCAATGGTCATAATTCATTCTTGCCCACCAAGCAAATCCTATGGCCATAATTAAGTCTTGGTCACCAAGCAAACTTGTTGAGCAAGTTTAGGGCTTTATCAATCCTTTCATATACTTGCCAAATCCCAACAGATTGTTGATCACACGAAACACGTCGTCGTATCTGGCAAGTCGATTTTCCATAGAACTGCAACAACTGGAGCAGGGCAACATCGTCTTAAGGATAGTGCAATTGCACGCTTTGACGTTTATCAAATTATGGGAAGTTCTTATAAATTGTAATTTCAATTAAGTTAAATTTTTGTTATTACTAATCTATTTTGCTTGTGTAACTCAGTACCAATATCAATATATATTACTGATGTTCATCTCGATTGTTGTTATTGTGCTCCGGATCCAACAATTTTAAGACGATATTCAATTATGGAGTTCATCAACAATAAGGAGGCTGTTAACAATATTGAAGCGAGGTAGAAGTGATTCATTCGATATTAAATTTGAGGTGTTGTTTGGGTTTGCCGGCGAAAAAGGTGACTTGTGCTCATAAATCGGAGGTACTTGTTATTATATTTTGTAAGCCATCTTAATCGCAAAAGATATATATAAACATTGGCGTGTAAGTAATATGTTTTTGTAAAATTACAGAGTCTTCAAATTGATAAGAACATTTATATTTGAAGATAATTTAAGTGGCGAATTCAAAATTACATTCAAAGTTGAAATTTGAAGTCTGAATCCAATTTGAATATATATGATATATTAAATATTTACAGAATATTGAAAGTTACAAGTGAGTTTTTTTATTTAGAAGAGAAATGAGTAAGGATTATAATATATATCATGTGAGTAAAAGATAAATTGGTGGAATATGAGATCAATGTTTCAATCTTGTCTTCTGGAGGTTACTTTGTATTTATATATTATATATTTAATCTGTTGATTTATTTTAGCTACTGGCTCACGAGATAAGATAATGGTTGTGGATTTTAATATTTAGTAATATGAAAATAAATTACCTACTGCTATGGTTTTGTATTTTGAAATTAATTGAAAAACATGGTTTCAATTTCTTCAAAGGGAAATGATAATTACGTTTTAAGTAATTTTGACGTTTGTATATTTTCGTACTAAAAATTTATTTATATCTAAATAAATAAATAACTTTGACTTGAGGTCAAGATTAATTGAGTATATTGATTTCATTTTGAAAATTAAAAAAAATTGAAGACCAATAACGAATAAGGAGAATTGGTGTTTAAATTTTATGTTTGTGTAAATTATCATTTTTATACAATTCAATTGATATAAGAGGTAACAATTGAAAAATTATGAGAAACACTTGAACTGTAGTATCAGTAGTGTTGGAAGTTAAGAAATTTCTTGAAGGAAAATCTTAAACTTCTTAATGATTGATACCAAACCAGTAGTTAATCAAGTTGAGGAGCTACAAGTCATGATCGGTGACTTGCATAGCGAAGGAATGAGGATCAATGAACTCTTCCAAATGGAAACTGTAATTGAAAAGTTGTCACCTTCATAGAGTGAATGTTGCTAGTCATATTATTGACATGCATGTAAAAAGAATGATCACCGTGAATCATTCTATGTTGTGATTGAGAAATTGTCTTCTTATTGGAAAGAATTCAAAACTATCTCAAATACATGTGATGGAGTATACCATAGAGAATATGGTACTCGAATTCTAAAGTTTGGGTAAAAGAGTCCCAATTTCAGAAGAATGTGAATCTCTGCCAAGTGCAGTATCTAAACGCATTCAAGGGTATGTTATGTCAAGTTCAAACTTAAAACCTAAGCAAGCAAGCATATTCAATGATGATGATGATTATGAGCTTTTGCAGAAATAGAGCGTGTTGCATAAGTAGAATGTAATAGCTCAAGTTTCAATAATATCAATAAAGAGATGTTCTTTTACATATATTATTGAGTTGTGGCTTTAAATTTTAAAAGCATGTGAAGTATTGATCTAATCAGAGAATGATAATTTTAACCTAAATATGAAATCGATAATAGACATAAATGGAGTTTATGTTGATTCAATTCATATTTGGTTGTAGTAAAAATTATCAAAATTAGTTACTACATAGTTGATAAAGCTTTAAAAGTTTTAAGACTTATAAAGCAGAGAATGGTATTCAACTTGAAAAGGAAATAGAGATCATATGAAGGTGATGAGTGTGTGTAAACCTTCTATTTTGATTTATGTACAAAAAGTGAGTACAATTGAGAATTGAACTTTGAAGAACATGAGTAATTACATGTTAAATAGTTCAAATGTTTACTACACAATTGGGGGGGGGGTTGTTTATTTCAAAAGTAATTATATACATAAATTATCTTATGATATGAGAATTGGAAAAACGCTCATTTTCTAAATACTGAAAATGTGGGGGTGTTTAGAGAAGGTACAAGTTTTGTTTAAAATGGATCAAACTTGAACCTAAGATGATAAATTGTGTATTATAAGCAATGCTTTACACCATGACAATTATAGATTTCTTATAAGTAACTCAGAAGTGTCTGGAATTAATAAATAAAAGAATCTATATATAAAAGAGTTAGTTTTTTTAGGATTCTTATCTTTAAAGAACATAGTGTTGAAATCAAATGAAATATAAAACAAGTATTTTGAGGTGTCAAGTTGATCAGAAGACTGAACATGACTAGGAAGCTGATCAGTCCTAGTCATGATCAGAAAATTAATCAATTTGAACCAAGAAAGCTACTTATTTTATTATACGTTTTAGTCTACATGGTATAAAGGTGAGCTCAACTAGAGACAAATGTTGATTTCACATGATCGATAGTGTGATCGAATTCATGGAGCAAAACAATACTTCAGTATTGGTTGACTTACTTCCTGGAAGTAAATCAATTGATTGTAAATGGATTTTTATGAGAAAGCTTGAGGCTGATGGATCTATAGATAAGAAAAGTATGTTTAGTGGCTAAAGGCTATAAACAAAAAAAAGGAATAGATTTCTTTGATATCTATTTTCAGTGAATAGAATCATATCCATTAGGATATTAATTGCTATAGAGACTTTACATGATTTGAAAATTCACCAAATAAATGTAAAAACTGTATTTATAAATGGAGACTTAGATGAAAAGTTTATATGAAACAACCAGAAGGGTTGGTGGTAAAAAGACATAAGAACAAAGTTTCAAAAACTTGTTAAGTCCTTATATGAGAAATTTGATCACGCATTGATATCCGAAGGATTTAAAATCAATGAGTGTGACAAATGTGTCTATTACAAAGTTGTAAATAATAATTATAATCATTATATGCTTGTATGTGTATGACATCTGTAACGACCCGGACTTTTCATTAAAAAATTAAGATTTTGAATTAATATCTTTTTAACGAAAAATGGAATTTTTAAAAGTGATTTATAATTTATTTATGATTTCGGTATTTAGAATATTTTATTTTATTTTAAGGAAGATGTAGTTTGGTTGGGTAAAATGAATTTGGGAAAATTAGCTTGGAACTTCTAATAATTTGATTAATTAGTGGATGGGTAAATTTTGAGTAGATGATTGTGTTTGTTAATTTAAAATTAATGGGAAAGGGGAGTTAGACTTTTGATTATTATATAAGGGAGGATTAGTATTAATGAAGATGTTAGTTTTAAATTTAATATAATTTTAATGGTGTCTTATTTTAATGAAAAGTATTAAAAGAAAATTGATGGGCCCCTTCTCTCATTTGTCCCTCCTTATCCCTTCTACCCCTAATTTTTTAGGGCTTTTATCAATTGGCAAGACACTTCAAAAAAAAAAAAAACTACCATCTCACCCTCTTCTTCCTCTTTTCATTTGTCTCCACCGCCGGCTGCAATTAAGGGAAAAAGATTCTTTTTGCAACTTTCTCTTTTCTAGCTATGTTGAAAAATTGGGGATTTGTCTTGGATTTCCATCTTACTTTTTATCTCCTTGATTTCCTTAAAAGGTAATATTTGATCTCTAATCCTTATTTTCAAGTTCTTTACAAAATGGATGAGTTATTATCTAAATCTATGGTGTTCCCAAATTTTAGTCTCACATTGCTTATCCTCTTCTCTATTAGAGTTTCTATCACAAAAGAAAGAGAGAACAAAATTAACCATGGCCTCGATGCTTAGAGCTATTGCCGAATCACCTCCTTCCCTACTCTCTGTGAATGTCCATATTTGTGCTTTGGGTCTTCTTTGGCTTAAGTAATTTTATAAATATATATAAACTTTGTCTTCAATCAGTTTTTGCCCACCACCGATTTGAAATTAAAGCTCGTCCCCAATTTGTCTATAAATAAACATGTCTTCAAATTAAAGTTTGACTCCCATTTGTGCCCACCGCCAATTCCCCTGCTATTGTCCAAATTTTCATGGTTTGCTTTACTAATATATATTTATATATATATAAACCTTTAACTCAATATTGTAGCTTTAGTTTTTATATAAAACATTAAATCTAAAGTCTGTAGCCTTATCTTAGATTTTGGTATTATATATATATATAAATAAGTTTTAGCTTGAATTTGGTTTACATATATATATATATATATATTTAAAAGCTTCGACTTGAATTTAGTTTTAATATTAAAACCATAATATCAATTTTTGATTTGAAGTCCCGAACACCGCCGTTCGTTTTAGAGTTAATTATTTCTATTTTTAAAAGGGGTTTAAATAGTATTTGATTATGGTTAAATCGATCTTGTGTAGGTGGTGTTTGTTTCGGTAATCCGGAATTTTCACAAAAGTGGTAATTGGTAACGAGAGTTGGAATTGAAGAGGTGAGTAAAGAGTGGTAAATGAAGGGAAAATTGGAAATGACTCCAATTCTTTAATTGGTGCATTGATTGATTTTCATGTTTGGTAATGTGTTTGATGTTTGATATTTAATATGTGCATACTTTAAAACACCATGAAAATTCACTTTAGTTAGGTCGTACTTCCATTCTGCTGTGAAGAACATTTCATGGTTTTGATTGCATTTAGTTTTCGAAAACAAAGGGTTGTCGTGCCCCATATGATTACGATCACTTTCTTTACATTGAACTGCTAGTAAGTATATTGGGTTGTAATTGTGTTGTTATGTGATTTGATTGTTTTATTGTTTGTTTTGGGTTAAGACGTAATGATTAAAGAATGATATAATAATGGAAAGAAAGGATTCTCAAATGTACCATACGGATTGTGAGACGCTATGGTAACTTTGAGAAATCCGGCATATGTTGCCAAGAATGAACAAGAATTGCATGTGTTTGGGAATGTAGGATTGTATTTCTTTCTTGTCGCTACGATCGAAGGGCGTAGTCATTGGTCCCTGGATATAAGTGAGGCTGAGGATGTGTTTCGAAGCTAGGATGTGTTCCGTTCACTAACAAGTTCTTAGGCTAGATAGGCCGACGTCTTGTTCTATTATTATTGGGCCACGATCTAGGATGTGTTGCTATTTCGATGAACCCAAACAAGAAAGAATACAACACCGCATTCTATTTTATCGTTTGTTTGGAGTCATCTCAAAGGAGAGGTGACATGTTTGTTCAACGATCTTAAAGAATAAATTAAGAATGAAAGATTGTTAAGTTTTAAGTTTTAATCTTCCCAAGTAAAGTTTGTTGTTGTTTACAAGTTTTCTTTCATTTAACATTCTTTTCTCACTAGCTAGTGTAGCTAATGGTGTTACACACCAAAACATTTCAGGTAATGGAAGAGGATCGGGAGCTTGACAATTCTTAGCGATGGTGATTAAATGGACTATTACCCTTGCATTATTGGTCTAGATGTTCTTTTGATTTTAGGCTTTAGAATTATTGTTTTATATTCATGGAACATTTGTAAAACTTTATATCATTTGGTTACATTTATCTATGATTTGAAAGGATACTTTTACCAAACTTTATGAATCCCGGGATTCTTTTGAAATGAATTTTAATGATGAACTATTGGAAATCGAGTCTTCAGCTGCTTTATTATGCTTTAGCATATTTATTATTGAATTTAGGGTCGGGTCGTCACAACATCACAAAAGTAATAATAGAATCAACAAAGAAAATGTTGAATTCAAAATTTGATGTAAAAGACACGGGTCTTGTGGATGTTATTCTTGGAATTTAAATAACAAGAAATCTTAATGGATATATATTTTCTCAGTCACATTATATTGAAAAAGTGTCGATAAAATTTGGATACTATGAGAGTAAACTTGTAGTTACTCCTTATAATCCAAGTATTAAATATGAGGGTGTATCAATTTTGGAGTATTTCAAATGATAGAGAGTGCCATATGCATAATGAATTATATCAGACTTGATATAGCCTACTCAATGAGTAGATTGACTAGATACACCAATAATCCTATAAGTGATCATTACGATGTACTAGTCAGAATACTGAGATATCTTAAGTACCTTGAATAATGGATTGCATTATACACAGTATCCCATGTACGCGGGAAGAATTTAGTGATGCTAACTGGTTATCAGATAGCTTGGAGACTAAATCAACTAGTAGGTATGTCTTTACTCTAGCTGAAGTAGTTGTTTCTTAAAAATCTATGAAACAGACATGCATTGCACAATCTACAATGGAATCTAAGTTCATTACACTAGATATATTGAAGAAGCGAAATGACTTTGGAATTTTCTAAAAAAAAATATTCATTTATAGTCAAGGCCTATAAACGCGATATGTATCTATTGTGACAATTTAGCTGCTTTTGTGAGAACTAAAAGTATTGTCTACAATAGGAAGTCGAGATATATTGGGCGTAAGGCATAATTCAATAAGACATTTGCTCACTAATTATTAAAATGTGAAGTTCAAAACAATATCAAAGACATTAAAAGCTTTTGGCCCAAGCTCATTCTTTGTTAGTCAAAACCCACAACGTGAAGCAATGTGCAAATTGGACTTCAAGTTGGCTTTATCTCTTCTTACATCGTGAAGCGTGAAAAGAATTTGAAAATCAATTTTTATTGGCTTCTCATTCACGATTTGGTGAGGCGGTGGTTTTAACCTACGGAGAAGCGTGAAGCAAAGTAAAAATATAAAAAGGTTTTGTAACCTTTTTTGTTTGGTAGAGCGGACACAGAGCAAATTAAGAGTGACGGTGTTCTTTCAGCTTCAATTGAGTGTTTGAGAGATAGTGAGGAGTTTTGAGAGGGTGAAAAAATATTGTAAAGAAAGGGTTTTCTTTCTTGAGTGCTTTTGAGTGCATAATACACCATTAAAGTCTATTGAATATTTTCTACATTGTATTCTCCTCTGATTCATCATTGTAAAATCTGCAGCGGTAGCAACTGGACGTAGCCCAACAATTGAGGTGAACCAGTATAAATTTCGGTGTCTTTTTCTTTCCCTTTTACTTTATTGTTATTCCGCATTATCGTTCTTGTGTGTGTGAATTTTTTAGGCGTCGCGAACCTATCAATTCCCTAACAACTGTATCAGAGCTCTGGCTATTGTTGAAGAACGATGTCTAATCGGGAAGAGAATTCGAATTTGGGAATTGTAAAATTTGATGGCAATGATTTTGTCTTCTGGAAGATGCAAATAGAGGATTATTTGTATAGCAAATCCCTGGAACTACCATTAGGACCTAAACCGGCTGAGATGAAAGATGATGAATGGAACAGGTTGGATAGGCGGGTAGTTGGTGTCATCCGTTTGACTTTAGAGAAGAGCGTGGCTCATTCGGTATCAAAGAAGACGACTACTATGGGCATAATGAAAGCCCTATCTGACACGTATGAAAAACCTTCTGTGAATAATAAGGTATATTTACTTACCAAATTATTCAACTTGCAAATGACAGAAGATCAAACTGTTGGCTCACAGATTAATCAGTTGAGTATTCTGAAAGATTAGTTAGCCTCCATCAATATTAAATTTGTTGATGAGATTTATGGAGTGATTTTACTTAAATTTTTTCCTGATAGTTGGGATACAATGAAGACAGCTATTTCTAACTCACTTGGTGATCATGAGTTGACTCTTTATGAAATTAAGAATGTGGCACTAGCAGAAGAAGTTCGCAGGAAACAGAAAGAACTACTTCTAGTTCTGGTTCAACACTGAATGTAGAAAGAGGCAGGAGTAATAACAGGAATGATAGAGGTAACGGGAATCGAGGAAACTCAAATAATCATAGAAGGAAGTCTAGAAACAATAAAGGTGAGTGTTGGAATTTGGTAAAGTGGGGCATCTGAAAAAGAACTGCAGGGCTCCTAAGAAGTATGAGAACAAAGAAGATGGTGCAGCTAATGCAGTGATTGAGGAGGTATATTATGTTTTACAACTCTCAGTTGTTGATTCTTATGATTCTTGGGTTATTGATTCAGGTGCGTCTTTCCATACTACTTCACATCGGAATATTCTAGAAAACTATGTCGCAGGAAATCATGGTAAGGTGCATCTCGCTAATGGAGTACCCTTAGATGTTGTTGGTATAGGTGATGCCAGTTTAAAGACTGCGAACGGTTCAATTTGGAGGCTTTCCAAGGTAAGACACGTACCTAGCCTAACAAAGAATTTGATTTCAGTTGGCCAGTTAGATAATGAAGGATATACAATATCTTTCGTTAATAGATCTTTGAAAGTTACTAAAGGTGCCATGATATTTGCTCGAGGAAGCATGGAGGGGAGTTTATATTATAGCTCCAGTAGTAGAGATATGATTGTAGTGACAGATTCTACCAACATATCTGAATTGTGGCATAACAGGTTGGGACATATGAGTGAGAAGAATATGAAAATTCTTCACTCTTCAGGCAAGTTAGAAGGGCTCAAATCAATTGAGCACAAGCTTTGTGAAAGCTGTATTTTCGGGAAACACAAAAAGGTCAGCTTTTCACAAGTGGGAGTAGAGCCGAAGAAGATCAAGTTAGAATTGGTTCATACTGATGTATGGGGGCCCACTCCAGTCACTTCTCTTGGAGGTTCCAATTACTACGTGTCTTTCATTGACGACTCAAGTAGAAATGTATGGATCTATTTTCTCAAACGTAAATCTGATGTGTTTAATGCTTTCAAAATTTGGAGAGCTATGGTTGAGAATGAGACAGGTTTAAAAGTGAAGAGCTTGAGGTCAGATAATGGTGGAGAATACAATAGTAGGGAGTTTAAGCAGCATTGTGCAGAAAACGGAATTGTGATGGTCAAGACTATTCCAGGGACACCACAGCAGAATGGTGTGGCAGAAAGGATGAACAGAACGTTGTGTGAACGTGCTAGAAGTATGAGATTACACTCTGGGTTGCCTGAGATGTTTTGGGAAGAGTCAGCAGTACAGCAGCCTATTTGATCAATAGGAGTCCTTCCACACCACTAGACTTCAAATTGCCTGAGGAAGTCTGGAGCAATAAGCAGGTAAACCTTTCACATCTAAAGGTTTTTGGCTGTGTTTCTTATGTACATGTTAAGGCTGTTGACAGGAGTAAATTAGATGAGAAATCACTTAAATGCTATTTTATTGGATATGGCGGTGCTGAGATTGGTTATAGATTTTGGGATGACTAGAACCGGAAAATCATCAGAAGTAAAGATGTGATCTTCAACGAACAGGTTTTTTATAAGAACAGGGCAGAAATTGAGGCAAAGGGATCAGAGATAGATGGAAAGTCTACTGAGGTTGTTCAGTTAGAGGATCTTCCTGAGATTGAGACAAAAACTGCAGAGGTTGAAGTTCAAAACAGTATTGCTCTAGAAACAGAAGTTATTGAGACAGAATCAATTCTAATAACTCCCCCTACAGCTTCTAGGAGATCTAGCAGGACTATTAGACCACCACAGAGGTATTCTCCTTCACTTCACTATATTTCATTGATTGACAGAGGTGAGTCTGAGTGTTATGATGAGGCGATTCACATAGAAGACTCTGTCAAGTGGGAGCTTGCCATGAAGGATGAGATGAATTCATTGATGACGAATCAGACATGGAAGCTTGCTGAGTTACCCAAGGGTAAGAAAGCTTTAGATAATAAATGGGTTTACAGAATAAAGCAGGAACCTGATGGTAGCAAACGGTATAAAACAAGGCTTGTAGTCAAAGGCTTTCAGCAAAAGGAAGGTATTGATTTTAATGAAATATTTTCTCCCGTTGTTAAATTGACTACTATCAGGATTGTATTATCGATAGTGCCAGAAGAGGATTTGTTCTTGGAACAGTTAGATGTAAAAACGGCTTTCCTCCATGGTGATTTAGAGGAAGAGATTTACATGGTTCAGCCACAAGGTTTTGTAGTACAGGGAGAGGAGAAAATGGTGTGCAAACTTCAGAAGACCTTGTATGGTCTCAAACAGGCTCCTAGACAGTGGTATATGAAGTTTGACAGTTTTATGAGTAACAACGGTTTCCAAAGATGTCAGGCAAATCATTATTGTTACATCAGGCGCACGGGTAATTCTTACATTATATTGCTTTTGTATGTCGATAACATGTTGATTGCAGTGGCTAGCAGATCAACTCAAATATGATTTATCAAAAGAGTTTGCTATGAAAGATTTAGGTGCTGCAAAACAGATTCTCGGGATGAGGATTGAGAGATCTGATGGTTTATTGACTTTGTCATAGGCAGATTATGTGAAAAAGGTTTTGAGCAGGTTTCACATAGAGAATGCAAAACCAATGAGTACTCCTTTAGCTTCTCATTTTAAATTATCTAAAGAGTATTCACCCACTTCTGAGAAGGAGAGAGATCACATGGATAGAGTGCCTTATGCTTCGGCTATAGGTAGTCTTATGTATATTATGGTTTGCACCAGACCAGACATTGCATATGCAGTGGGAGTTGTGAGCAGATATATGAGTAATCCAGGGAAGCATCATTGGGAAGCTGTTAAGTGGATATTCAGATATTTGATGGGAACAACTGATTATACTTTGCATTTTAAAAGGTCAGATTTTAAATTGCAAGGTTATGTGGATGCAGATATGGCAGGTGATATTGATGGCAGGAAAAGTACTACTGGATATGTGTATACATTGGGTGGTACAGATATTAGTTGGGTCTCTAAGTTGCAGAAGATAGTGGCCCTTTCGACGACAGAGACTGAGTATGTTGCAGTTACAGAAGCCAGTAAAGAGATGATATGACTTCAGTCCTTCTTAGAGGAACTTGGCCAGAAACAGAGAAAATGGACATTACATTGTGACAGTCAGAGTGCTATTCATCTGGCAAAGAATCCGGTCTTTCATGCTAGAATGAAGCACATACAAGTAAGGTATCACTTTATCAGATTGGTATTGGAAGATGATGTGTTGGTACTAGAAAAGATTCCTGGTAGTCAGAATCTGGCAGACATGTTTACCAAGACAGTTCCAATAGACCAACTGAATTTGTGTACAACTTCAGTTGGACTTCTCAAGAACTATTAGAGAGGAGTCGCTACCGCTGTAGTGAAGACATGGTGATTATTTGGTCTTCAAGTGGGAGATTGTTAAAATGTGAAGCCCAAAACAATATCAAAGACATTAAAAGCTTTTGGCCCAAGCCCATTCTTTGTTAGTCAAAATCCACAACGTGAAGCAATGTGAAAATTGAACTTCAAGTTGGCTTTATCTCTTCTTACATCATGAAGCGTGAAAAGAATTTGAAAATCAATTTTTATTGGCTTTTCATTCACGATTTGGTGAGGCAGTGGTTTTAACCTACAGAGAAGCGTGAAGCAAAGTAAAAATATAAAAAGGTTTTGTAACCTTTTTTGTTTGGTAGAGCTGACACAAAGCAAATTAAGAGTGACAGTGTTCTTTCACCTTCAATTGAGTGTTTAGAGATAGTGAGGAGTTTTGAGAGGGTGAGAAAATATTGTAAAGAAAGGGTTTTCTTTCTTGAGTGCATAATACACTATTAAAGTGTATTGAATATTTTCTACATTGTATTCTCCTCTGATTCATCATAGTGAAATCTGCAGCGGTAGCAATTGGACGTAGCCCAACAATTGGGGTGAACCAGTATAAATTTCGGTGTCGTTTTATTTCCCTTTTACTTTATTGTTATTCCGCATTATCGTTCTTGTGTGTGTGAATTTTTTAGGCGTCGCGAACCTATCAATTCCCTAACACTAATATTAATTGATTATATGAAGTCAAAAGATAATATTATTGATCCTTTAACTAAAGGAGTGACGAAGGAGCAATTGTCATATACATCGAGGGAAATAGGATTAAAAGCCTATTAAATGAACTATCTAGTGGTAACCTAACCTTGTTGACTAGAGATCCCAAGATCAGGTTCAATAGGAAACTAAGCCAGAATAGTTTATAGCAACACACAAGGACTTTCAGTCCTAGCTCGTTTCCATAAACCGTGTGTAAATGTGAATGTTAAGATAATATTGATAAAGGATTATTTTTATAATACTAAAATTCAATAGCTATCTATATGAGAGTAGAATTAGATCGGTTTTTTGAGAACAACACAGGCTTGTGTTCTCTAAAAACTCTCACGAATGCAAGATCGAGTCCAAGACCAAAACGGACTAAAACATATAGAACTCGATAGAATGAGTTAAGTTATGAGTGATAAATTGTTGTCTCAATTTACTAATGAAAGAATAGTTCAAGAAATTAATTTCACTATTTCTTTGGTAAATTCGATGGTCTATCACTAAGGAAGGTTCAAGTTCAAAAGATACTTTTTCCTTATGCATAACTTGACCATAGCTCTCCAACTTTTACCGTTTTTGTGTTTCATGTTTTCCGAATTTAATTACTTTTATGTGGGGGATTGTTGGAAATTTTATATATATAATATAATATATATAAAATATTGTTTGAAAGTAATGTGATTAAAAACTAAATATAAATTTAGTATATATATATATATATATATATATATGGCAATTAGTAATTGCTGATTACCAATATATCTTTTAGATTTGGTAATTTGTAATTATAATTACTAAGTGGTTTTTCATTTACTGAATATATATATATATATATATATATACTATTAAAAGAAAGTTATAAAGTTAGTGTCAATTTTCAAATTCTATAATTTGGTTCCTTTAGTCGGTGTTGGCTTCAGAAATTGACTATACTTTTAATGTTTGACTTATGATTTTGAAACCGATGCAATTGATTTCAATTTCGATTTCTTCTTCATCCTTTTGTCCGTTAAATTCATGTTATTACTAATCTATTTTGATTGTGTAACTCAGTACTAATATCAATATATATTACTGATGTTCATCTCGATTATTGTTATTGAACTCCGGATCCAACAGAATAAACAAACCGGACCTCTTCTTATTCCTCATTTCAGCCCTAACTCCAATCTCTCGTCCCCACTTTCTCAAAACCGTCCGTTGATTGTTTTTCCGGCTAAGTGTTCACAAAATCGCAAGGTTTTTTTTGGTCAAATCATGTTTAGGTAAGTATTTTCTTCATTATAATTTCATTTTTCTAGCAATTAGGTATGGATTTTAGTCATATTCGAAAATTCAAATTTTTAACTTCATTTTTCGGCAAATTCATGTGAAACAACTCTGTTCTCAGCATTATTCTCAGTATGTAACTCAGATTTTCTTGTTTCCAATTTGTTTTTTTTGGGATTTGTTGAGTTTTACTCTTAACCCATCCAAACTCCCCATCTGATTTCAGTGTTATTCTTTGTATGATACTTTGGTAGACCTTATGTTTCTTCCATTATTAGAGGATTTTGAGGTTGTTGGACGACTGAGTTAGGGTTCAACGTGTTTGACATGGTTATATAGAGAAATGTGTAGCACCTCATTTTCAGATTCTCATGACATTACTGGCCCATTTATCTTACTTCATATTTGGGTATGGGGATCGTTTCCCTGTAATAACCCCTCAATGTACTCATGCTTGAGATGACGAGTTATTTGGTAGCCCTGTGGGTGCTCGGTATGTATTGATCTCTAAAATTTATATATATTCTTTATATATATATCTCAAACATTTAACTTCATCTTCTTGTGTAGATGGACAGATGGTTTTATGTATCACTAGTCTTGCCACTCATGTTTTGGTTCAATATAGATATATATTTGATCTCCTACGGCCAGAGCAGGTAAGTCACAAGTTTAATCCAAACTAATACATTAATGTTTATCAACACATTTCATACTAAGTGATGATCTTGTTTTAAATATGTAGGTGATCTGACAGCCATATACCACTATCTTGGACGATCTTTATGCTTACTGTCGCAACTGTCGGGATAGTTGGTCTGCAGAAACTTCATTGATATACTTTCATACTGTAGAGTTCATGTTTACCTCTCTGTTCATGCGATAGTTTAGCCTCATACAGGTGATACCTTAACCATGTAACACTAATTCAGGAGGATTGCATGCTATGGATCTTCACACTCGTGTTATAGATTGGAAGCATGATCATGATCAGTATGTTCAAGAGTGGTTATCTCGCCATGATCATCTTCTTCTCGATGATCCAATTTATTGTGGCCCAGATGTTGAAGCGGCATTCATTAGATATTTTTTTCTTTATATATTATATTTAGACATATACAATATTTTCTTCTAATATATAATTAAGGAATTGAAAATTAATTAAATTAATTGTGGTATCGTAATGGTAATGAAAAAGTCTTAAGTAGAAAGTTGATTTTTTTATAAATCTCAATTGGATCATTGAGTTGTCAAGTTAGGGAGACGATTTTGTTCTCAGTTTTGCAAATTTTCCTCTGCCATTTTGCTAATTCACTACTGCCGATTTTATAATGCCAATTCGCTAGTGCCTTAAATCACAGACCCTTTTTTCTTGTTTGGCTTAAATTGTTTGTTGAGCTGGACATAAAATCGTCTATTAGAGAACAATATTTTTGGAATTAATATTTTTTTTTACAATATTTGAACAGAAAAAAAAAATATATATATATATATATATATATATAGAGTAGTGTATGAAATGAAAGAATTGTAATTTGAATTTCCCAAGATGAAGATGGGTCCATTTTTGTGAGTACGTTATTTCAAATTGTCTCTTTTTCACTTTTAGCAGAAAAAGAAAACGAGTTTTTCTTTTCTTTTCTTTTTCTTTTTCTTCTCTTCTCTCTCTTTCTCTTTCTGTGGCTTTGTTTTTTCCACCGTACAATAGTAAAATCAAAGAGCTTCACAATTTTCTGAAGGATTTGGAATATCATTCTCATGGAGGATCGCAAGGAGGTAAAAATTCCAATCTTATTATGCTTTTACTAATTCACTCTTCTTTTCTTTCTCTCGTCTGAGAAAAATTAGTTTTTCAGCAAAAAAAAATTATATATGTTTTTATAATCTCTTCCTTGTATTGTTTTCTTGATTAGGAAGATTAAGATATAAAAAAAATTGGTTTGAAAATAGAAATGAAATGATTGAACTCCTAAATTTAATTTTTTTCTCAACTTAGTTTGAAAAAAAATTAAATTTTATTTTGTTGAATTTAGTATCAGAAAAAAATATGTTTTTCTTACAATCTTTTTCCTTTCTTAATTGCTCTATTTGGAGTGAATTCAGTATCTAGTTTGATGAATTTCTGGAGTCAAATCTATAGCAATAAATCATTGCCTGAAATTTCAAGGATATGAGAATGAAAGTTTTTTTTTCCGGAAAATTAAAATAAAAACTCATTGGCTGATGAGCTTTTTTGATTGAGATCTGTCCAATCTTTGCAGCAACTTAGATGGAACTTCAGACGTTTCTAAAACAATGTTTCATGTCTTGTCCCATAGTTAGGTTTATGATTTTTAAGGGGGGATGTTTGATAGGAAAAATTGTTTAGTCGGGTTCGTGTTGTCTGTATTTGGTAGATAAATTCCAGTATGAGTTTTATGTTTTTGAATTATTTTAGAAGGGTTTAGATAAAATCTCGTCTTTTAATAATCTTGTGTGATCTAACTTATTTAACTCACTCCTTTTACCAAATGTCCTAGTAAGGAAGTGTTTAAGAGTCATTTTTTTTTAATAATGAGTAGTTTTTGTTAAGGATCCTACGTCGGAAAGATGAAGGGACCTGACCATATTTATAAATTCTAAGAGTCACTCCTCTCATTACCAATTGGTTTTGAGATGGATACTCATATTATTAATATGGTATCAGAGCCCAACAAAGCTCAAACGAGCATCTGGTCCAAAATGGGATTTGGCCCAAGATTGGTGAGCCCAAAAGAGGCACCATCTTGAGGGAGCATGTTAAGGATCCCACATTGGAAAGATGAAGGGGCCTAACAATATTTATAAAGTCTAAGGGTCACTCATCTAATTACCAATTGGTTTTGTTATTAATAGTTTTAACAATAGTATTTTGATAAAAGGGGCTTTATAATAAATCAAATAGTTGTTTGGTTTCGTATTTTAAAACTATTTTTGATCTATTTGATATAACTTTTGATTCTTTTATGATTTAGTTTCATCATTTTAAAATCACTTTTAGAATTACCAAATTATTAACATAAATGATACATTTGAAAGCATGTGTGGTCAAAAAATACATATTCATAGCTTTTCTATTTCGAAAAAACACTTCTAAATGCTTTCAACTAATCTCAAAAGCACTTCTAAATTAACACCAAACATAAAAATTGAAGTGAAAAGTATTTTTTTTTACCACGATGAAAATTTTTTTTATCTAATAAAAAACACTCTCAAACACACCTTAATTCATCTTAATCATCAAATGGAACCCGTTAAAGAAACGAGTTCGTTCATTATAGGAAAACCGACACTTTAAACTTTATGATGTTTCCTTTTGATGCAGAAAGTGGCTCCATGGCTAACTGTTCCACAATTTGGGGATTGGGAGCAAAAGGGAGAGGTTCCTGATTACTCTCTTGATTTCTCAAAAATAAGGGAAAATAGGAAACAACACAAGAGGGATTTGTCAAGAGCAAGTATTGGAAATGAAGAGGAATTGATTTCCTCAACAACTCCCACCACTACTAGCACGTCTTCTCATAGTGATGAAAATCACCACTTTCCTGAGACCAATCCCTCTCCAACGGTTAGATTCCTTTCTTTTCTTTTCTTTTCTTTTTTTATTTACTTTTGCAGCTTCACTTTAGCATCTTTTTCTTTCCTTTAGTGTGGGCATATGCATGTGATAAAAGGAAACTATTTCCTCAATTATTTATTAAATGAGCTATAATAGTGTACGGCCTTTCAAGCAATAGTCTAAGATGATTGCATTAACCCGTGGTGAGTTTAGAGTCTGTTTGATTCATGAGTTTGAGAAATTTGAGTTTGTGAAGTTTAAATTTATATAGTTTGTATTTAGTATATAGCTTATCTACACTAAAAAATGTATTGTAATGAATTTATAACGTAAAAACTTATGAATCAAACCTGGAAATTAAATATACTGAAAAGACTAGTTTTATATATTATACGTGGTATTTTAATTTAAAGAGTTTAAAGTAAATAAACCTATTACTTTTCAAGAGTAGATTCTCTTTAATTTCTTAAACTAGAAGAGTCTAGATCCTTCAACTTCTTAAATTAGAGAAGTCTAGATCCTTCAATTTACACCTTTCCCTTTGAGTTTTTTCCCTCCAGTAAAGAGATATTCTTTAAGTTCCTAAATTTAGAGAAACAATCCATTCAAATATAATGTGTGATTTTGTTTAGTCGTTTCATCTCAACACCAAAAGCCCCTAGAGGAATTGACTGTTCAACTAAATGATAGATAAAATTACAAGAATAAAACTTCCATTCTTACTAGTTAGTAGAAGTTCATCCTAATTTGATTACGTATCATATCTACTTGATAATATTCATTATAGTTAATAAATATGTAGACCCTATTTAATAAATATGTAGGTTTTATTAATAAATATTATCCAATAGAAACACATAAGTAAGTCAAGAGAAGTTTCTCTAAACTAATGAGGAGAGATGTTTTATCCATATTATAAATTAATTATTATTATTATTTTTAACAAATCAATTATTAATTCCAATCAAGAAAAAAAAAAGTACTTTTAGTTGGCCGGCATGATGGGGATGTGTGTTTTGACAAGGGAAAGTGAAATTCACTTGTTTAGAATAGAAACCATATGATATGATAAATGATGTGGTCCTATTAGTAAACCTAGGGCCACGGCAAACACCAAACGGTGCACATGTTACTGTTAGATAACGTATGGTATGGTATAACATGGATCATTACCAAAATGAGATTTCCTTAGTTTATCATTTACAAATATAATATTTCTTAAAAAATATTTAAAAATATAGTAGATTTTAATTTAGTAATCATGATTAATGTTAAACCACCTCAAGCAATTAACATTGATTTCTTTTAGTGACTGATTAAAAATCAATTAATTTATAAATATTTTAAAAAAATGTTAAATTTATTTTATTATTTTTTAGGGTAAAATGCAAATAAGACCATGTGGTTTTGGTCAAATGCATGAACACCCCTTAAAATAAAAATAAAAAAATAGTAAATTACACTCACGTAGTTCCAAATTATGTCAATGAGACTCCCCTTTTAATTTATTTTTTTAACTCTGATTTAATATGTTTTGAAATCCTAGATTAAGCTCTACTTAATAGTCACTTCAAATTTGTAAAATCATCAATAAATAAATAGGTTTATTATTATCAAAATATTAGATATGATTGAAACAATAAGTCTTTTTTATCTATTGACGATTTCGAAGTGACCATTAAGTAGATGATGATTCCAAAATATTTTGAATCATCCAAATCGGAGTTCAAACCGAAATTTTATGGCTAAAAGAAAGTCAACGACATTGGAGGGGGGAGAACTGATTGACATAAATTGAAATACGTGAGTGTAATTTATCATTTTTTAACTACAAATAGTGTTCATACAATTGACCAAAACCACAACGCCTTACATGCGTTTTTCTCTTAAAAACAAAAAAGTTTATGAAGAAGCAATTAATTTTGGAAGTAATGACAAAAAAAAATAATATTGATTATGTCAAGAATAAGATCTAGTGACATAATTATGAGTTTTTTTTATTATATATTATATCAATTTAAGAGATGGGAAACTCAGACCATTAACCTCAAAAGAAGAGAGCATACGTCTAACTAATTGAGGTATGTTCATGTTGACACATAACTATGTGTCTAAAATAAACATCCTTTATAAAAGATATGATAGATAGAGGGTGTAATTACGATTATTAACCTTAAAAAAAAATATTGATAATTTTATGCAGTGACAATAAATATGTTTTTGATGGTTTTTATTGACAGACAAGGAGGAGCATATTAAGCTACTTCAACTGTTGCGTGAAAGCATGATTTCTCACACAGACGCAAACCCACTTTCCTGTTCATGCCTTTCAAATATAACCTCACTCTTTTAACTAAATCTCCATATGATATAATTAATGTATTCTCTAAATTTTTCTTATATTCTGGTTTGTAATATTTGTTATTACCCTATTAGAACCTGAAACTCTTTTTTTATCTAAATCAGGTTAATACCTAATTCCTTCTTCATTTCTTGCTCCTAAGTCTTAACATTGCTGGTTTTTTTTATCAATTTATTTCTTTTTAAATTTAAATATCCTCCCCTCGAAATGGAGGGAATTTATTTCATGATCCACTTTCGGTTTTTCCTTCTTTTTTAAACTAAAAGTATCTGTAAGTTTAGCCTATCAAAGCAATATGCTCACTTAAAGCAAATAATTAAAGATGTATTTACTCAACAAGAATAGAAATCAAACATTCCAAGGAATAGTGAAAATGCTTTCCATCCTTTGATCTTATTTTCTAGTAAATAAACATGAAAAAAAAAAAAAGAAGAGTTTTTTTTACCTGTATCTGTAAGTGTCTGACTCAAGTTAACACATTTCAACTAATCTTATGAAACAACTTTTTGTCCCTTCAATATTAAGGGGTGTTTGTTAGGATGTTAGGAGTGTTGGGTGGTGTGGACTTAGATAACCTAACCTATATTTGGTAGGAAATAAAACAACACTAGAGTTTAGGTTTATTTACCCCTTATATTTCAAATAGCAAAACTCATATGTTAAGTTATAATCAATCTATCAATGAATAAAAAAATAGTTTATTTTTCATTCTTTTTAAAATTTATTCTTCCATATCAAGCATTTCCGTAGAAGAAGAAATGGGTTATATATTTCATGGTGGATCCACAAATTATTTGGCCGAGCTGGATTTGAACCTGCGTAGACATATTGCCAACGAATTTACAGTCCATCCCCATTAACTGCTCGGGCATCAACCCAGGAAGAATCAATTCATGTTTAAGGTTTAGGGTTATACTAAAAATGGGGAGATGACAAACTAAATTGATCAAATATTATAATAATGACTAAAAAATAATCATATAATTAAATATTGATTTACAAATAAAGTAGTTTATTAAATAATTCATTATAAATACTAGAAAATTATCTAGCTCTTGAAACATGTTCTAAAAAAAAAAAAGAATTATTTATGGGAAATACACACTTTTGCTCTGGGTTTTCATTTTGTTTTCTATTTGTTCCCTATGTTTTAAAAATGACATTTTAGTCCTTGAGTTTTGATTTTGTTTTCTATTTGGTCCCTACCGTCAAACTTCGATCAAACTCTTTGCTAAATGTTCTTATGCTAAGTTTAAATGAAAACCCTGAGATATGAAAGATGTTGGAGGATTTCTCTCTTGCTGGTTCATTATGTTCCGAAATGTTTTTCTTGCGTTTCTTTCAACCCACGAGAGAGATGAGACAGAGACAAAGACATATCATTTTTGTTCTTGCGTTTCCTCCATTCCCGAGAGAGGTCAAATTCCAAAGGGGATTTCTTGAAAATTCCCATTCAGCCTACAATCATTTGATTCTCCACATGACTTAGCATCTAAAAGCTAACAGAAGTTAGTTTTTGGGGGGTTTATTAAAGTGTAGTGCAGAGATATCTAATTTTAAAAAAAAAAAATATGGTAGGGGTATGATTTAACAATAAGTCGAAGTGTAGGGATATTTTTTGTATTTCACTCTCAAAATTCAAGACTTAAGAAACTTATCCAATTGCACATCAAATATAGGCTACACAAACCTAGGTTATTGAAACTCACCCCAGTGTATGTCCAACAACACATGTTACCTAAACCCAGGCTAAACAATATCTCCTACCAAACGCCCCTAAAAAATTTGTAAGATAATATTATAAGTAGGTGACCACCCATGATTTTGAATTCATGACCTTGAAGTTTGAAGATTAGCCCTTTTAACTACCAAGTCAACCCATAGCTAAATGAGTGCAACATATCTCGTTAACAATATTATGAAGTAAATAGGCATTACAAACCATTCCAAGTCTCCTCCTGCATAATAGATAAAAAAACACACAATTGTCTTGTCCAGAGGGTTGGTGTAGCTACAATTTACTATTACTGAGACAGAAATGTGCAAATCTTGACATCCTATCAAATTCAACACTCAACAACACTCAAAAGTCAAAATATAGTCATAATCTATGAAACTGGAAAAATAGCTCAATAACTAATCTTAGCTTGACAACAAAATGGTCAGATTACAGATCAAGCTCAGTTCCTACCTGTTGTCCCAATGCCCTGACTCGAGGAAGCATTTGAAATAAAGCACTGCATGGCCTAAAAGCTTTGGAGACAGATTTGCCATCACGAAAAAGCTCAACTCATTGTTGTAATTATGCGTTTGAGTAAAACTAACATTGGCCTTCTACAATCACACTTTCTTAATGATCTGAACAACATCTTCATCTTCAAGCTCATGTTCCTGTGGGCAAAAAAAGCACCAAGATCACAACTTACTCAAATCTATTACATTTTTCCCTTTGGTTTTTTTTTTTTTTTTTTTGGGGGGAGGGGGAGATGTAAATAGCTGGAGAAAATAGTGAAAATCGACTAACCTTGCCAACACGTTGGGGCTTGTGCTTGGCGCTTGATCCCCAAACCAAAGCACTGCACCAATGACCAAGAGTTAGCTTGTGCAAAGATGAATAATAGTGAGACAGAAACTGAAATTTCCCTAATAAATAAATAAATATGGATAAAGAGTGCATCTTAGAAGAAGATATAACACAGAAATTAACATGTACTTTCATCTCTCCCGGTAAACAGACAGAGAAGAGAGATTCCAATACAGGGTAGAGGGATAAATTCTAGAACTAATATATCCTCACCGAATAAGAAATTTTTTCACTAGAACTACTATTCAAGTTCTCTCGCAAAAGGAACAATTCTCTACGAAACTAAGGGAGGGTAAACTAATTTTATCTTTTGTGAGAGAATACATTCTATACCATATAATTTGATACTGTTAATACAATAAATAGTAAAATTTCAACAACAAATAATAGATTTTGATCCAGTTGCAATTTGTAACTTCTTTTCACTCTTTTCCATCAATTAGGCATATGCTGACATTTATCACGTAATTTTTTTTAATTTCTTCGTAATTATGACTTCCAAGTGTTACAAGATATGGTCTAGTGAAATACTATATGCTTTATTTATTTGTCAAATTCAAACTTTTACATGAAATAAAGAAGAACAATCAATAAAACATTAAATGGGTACATCCATTTGGAATACATGTTAAGGTTCCGTAAAACAAAATAAAAAAAAACCCAGCAAGTAACCGGGTGTAAAATCACAACTTAGATACTAAAACTGAGGACCTGATTTTCAAACTTATAAATTGAGTTCAACAAAGCAACAAAACTTTTTTCTGGAAACTACAGCAAACAAGTTATTTTACTTTATTTTTTTAGGGGGAGATTCAATTTGCTATGGTGGCTCAAATTCACAATACAGTAACATTGGTTGTACCGATGAAATGAAAAAAAATATAAAAAGTAAGAAGTATAAAAATAGAAATTTGTAAATTGAAAGAAGGGATGAAATCAGCTCCAACATCCAACATATTCTCTCAGTCAATTTCCTAATGTATCGACGTGAAGTAAACAGAATGGAGAAACTAAACTTGTGGTTTCTATCAATGTTACTCACAATTTAAATTGCTTTAGCATGTCCTTGTGGATACGGATGCAGAAGTCCTCAACAGTCCTCTTCTTAGATGACAGTATAACAGGGTCTTCATAATCTGGATTCATCCCTTTGGGCTTCGTGTAGATACGAGTTAAATCAAGATACTCCCACACCATGTCCAGCAAACCATCCAGGTTCCATTCAAGATGAGCACTGACAAAGAATTCAAAACAATAAATAATATGGTCAAGTAAAAAAGAGAACTACAAAGATGACCTCAATTTAATTCAACCTTCAATGAATCAAAACACTGTAGCCACATAACGTTTCAAAGCTGCGACTGCATGGAATTATGAATAAATGCTATTTATGTAATCAATCAAAGCTTCAGACTCCAAAATGAAACAAAATATATAAGGAGGAATAGAACATACTGAGACTATGATCGTAAAAGATAAATACTACAAGTTATATAAAAAGTTATATAAAAAGTATAGCACTTGGTAAAATGCAACCATAAACTTGAATAACTTTTTTTAAGAAGAATCTTGAACATCATATATTACACTCAAGATATTAATATTTTTTATACAAAGAACAAGAAAAATCGTACTGAACAAAGAGTACAAAAGCGGGCAAACATCCTCCCCTTATCCCCGGAAAAAATACAAAAAAATTCCCTAGTGAATTGATAAAAAAAACAAGAATAATTAAAAAAAATAGCTTTCATAACAGAAACCCACCTAGAGATATTAATGATAGAGACTGCCCAACATCCCAATTGTTTAAAACTATCTTCAAGTATTTCGGAAGCACTCTTTCGGGTTATTTGGGAGGAAAGAAATGATCAGCTCTTCAATGACAAAGCTCAAGATTTGCAAGACATACAGAAAGGAATAATTTTTTGGGTAAAATACCATTTTGGTCCCTGAACTTTCACTCGAGTTTCGTTTTTGTCCCTGAACTTTCAAAAATGACGTTTTTCATCCCTGAACTTTCCAAATTGTTTTGTTTTCGTCCTTCCATTAACTTTTCTGTTAGTTGACCGTTAATGATTGATGATGTGGCAATTTTAATGATGTGGCTTGCTGACGTGGCTTCTTTTAAGATTATTTTAATTTATCATGATTTTAATAATTTTTTAATCCTCTCCTCTCCCCATTTTTCTCTCTCCTCCATTAATTCCCTCTTTTTCTCTCTCCTCCATTTTTCCCAAATCCTTCGCAATCGTCTTCCTCCCTCAATCTCCTGGTTCTGACTTTTCCTCAATCCTTTTTGTTGTCTTTTTTTTTCTCTTTCTACATATGGGTTTTCACTGATTCTTTTATGTTGATTGATTTGCTGTAATATGATTTTCAATTATTTCCCCTAATTTCTTGGAAGCAGATTATTTCTACATATGGGCTGGAATTCATGTTTCTTGTACCTTTAATGTTTCATTCACCACAAAGTAAAATATTTATAACAATGAGTAAAAGAATTGCTTCAATTTGAAAAGAGAGATTTTACATGAACAAGATTAAAGGATTAAGCCCACCATGGATTTTCGCCAGTAATACCAGAGGTGCAGGTCCTCTCACAACCCTGCCTTGGTTATTGTACTGGGATCCATGGCAAGGACAGATGAATTTGTTCTCAGCTTTATTTCATGGCACAACACATCCAAGATGAGTACAAATCGCGTTAATTAATTCCGTATGTTGCGAGTGTGTTGTCCTTCTCAATGGAAAGCACGTCTCGCCCAAAAATCAAAACCCAGATAAAAAAATCATTTTTTTTTTCAAAATAAATCGAAAATTGTGAAGTTTGATAAACCATTGTCGTCGTTCATCAGAAATCGATGGGGTAGGATTCATCAAGGGATGGATAATCACAAGTGGGAAGAGAGAATGGATCTTCATGAGATTTCATCCAGATTCTAGAAGGGATCCTCAGCGTCGAAACGAAACCACGACGTGACAGTGAAACTGAGGCTATGGCGATGGTTATAAGTTGAGTTTGATGAAAGATGTAGATTATGAAATTTAGGAATGGGAAATGAAAGAGCTTGCTGGAAAAGAAGTTGATGAAAGAGTTTGAAGTCTCTTGATGGGGAGGGTTCACGAAGAAGACGATGGAGGAGAAGAGAGAGAAATAAGGAGGATAGAGGGAGAGGGAACTAATGGAGGAGAGAGGATAAAAAATTGACACCTAAGCATTAAAATCATGATAAATTAAAATATTAATAAAAGAAGCCATGTTAGCATGCCACGTAAGCCTCCGTTAATGTCCCAGACAGAAAAATGGACGGAAGGACGAAAATGAAACGATTTGGAAAGTTCAGGGACGAAAAACGTCATTTTTAAAAGTTCAGGGACGAAAACGAAACTCAAGTGAAAGTTCAGGGACCAAAATGGTATTTTACCCTAATTTTTTTCACCTTTTCATGGGCGTGGGCTAAGGATGTGAAACACTCGTTTTTTTTTTCCGATAATAAACAAGCTATTTCATTGATGAATGAAAGAGCCAAAAAGGCCTAGAGTTACAAAAAAAGCCTTCCAATTGGAGGCAGTGGTGGAGGGGTTGTAGTTACAAAAAAATTACACTTTGCACTCCAAATGGAGGCATTAAGAACATTAATATCCCAAATGAAACACTCGAATTTCAGTTTGACTACGCGGCTATGTATTTGATTTGGGTTCCATATCTTTGAGTTTGGGTTGTTCTATGTTGTCCATGTACTCATTTTGGGTTTTTATTTTTCTCATACTTTCATTTTGAGGATCTCCCATCCTCTATCTTGTGATTATGTCTTTTTATTAAATAAAATTGTTATGGATTCATCTAAAAAAATCTCCCAAATACAAAAAATGCACCAGCCTAGTGTCCAGGTCAGTTGCTTCTCTTATTAAGAAGGAAGGTTCATAAGCACATTTCATTGAGAAAATGAAAGAATTATCTGGGTATGCCTATAGGCACAACCCTTTGAAAACATCTTTCTGAGATGATTCTAAAAGGATTAGCCTCTGGCTATTTCTCGAATGGTGGTCGTCTAACCTTAATTCAGGTCATGCTTAGTGGCAATCCACTTTACTTTCCTTTTGTCTTCAAAATGCCAGTTGGAAAAAAAAAACAGAATAGAAGAAGTCATGAGGAATGGGATGGTGTTGATGAGGGGAGGAGGGGGCATTTTGTCAAATGGAAAAGTGTGTTTAAAGCTAAGGAAGAGGGTGGCCTTGGCATTGGAAATTTTGATAAGAAGAATACTGACTTTGCTAACTAAATGACCCTCTTGAACCACATAGTCTCTGGCATCAAATTATAGCAAGCATGTATGGTTTTCACCCTAACGGTTGAGACACGATGTTGGTTATACTCGGAACGAGTAGGAGTCCTTGTATTTTAGTACGTACAGGTAAAGTTTTTTAAACTTGGGTCAAAATGTCAAATAAAAGGGTAAGTCTTTTTTTTATTGGGTTAATTCTAACCTTTGGTTAGAAAATTATGAATAATAAAAAAAAAGAGAAAACATTAAAAAAAATAGGGCTTCTATTAGTTTGGATGGAAAAAATAACTTTGATGGCTTATGAAAGTGTAGGGGTGAAAATTTTCAAATTAAAAGTGCCAGGGTATAAATTGAAAAAAAATCTCGAAGTGCAAGGGTCAATCATGCATTTAACCCTTATTCCATAATATTCCACTTTTTTTTGTTACTAACAATTGTGGCCGCATATTTGTAATTAGTTGGTGGTGCCGCCACGGTTTATTTTTGTTGTCCTGTATTTTGTTCTGTTTTCTTTCTTTAATAATTTTAGTGAAGTGGGCTTCTTAACTTTCTTTTTTTAAAAAGTAATTGTTTGACACTTTGTGGTCAAATGACAAAGAAACAAGGATAACATCAATAAATTTGCATATCTACGGATAACATCATGTAAATGTGAAAACACACTGGCAGAATGAGGATCTGAAATTTGTATCAAGTTTAAAAGACAGACGTTACCTGACTGGGCAGTAGTGAGGAAGTCTATCCAGAATCTCCAGCTCCTCTAGGGTTATCGAATCAATTTTGTTAACAGCATAAATACAGGGCATGTATACTCTACTACCCTCAATCACATCTATGAGGTCATCAGCTGTTGCATCATATTTAAGAGTAATATCCGCATTATGAATTCTGTATTCGCTACAAATTGCCTTCACTGTTTCAAGGTCCAGATGGGTGTTAGCTACTATAGATGTCAAATTAATCCCTCCCTTTTCTTTCCTCCTGAACGAAAGATTAGGAGGCTCCTTGTTCAACCTGATTTCAAAGAAAATGAACAAAAAATGAATAAATAATATACAAAGGGGGAAGGAAAAAAAGGAGAAGGAAGATCACTAAAGCGGATCATACACAACTAATTTTTAACACATTTCACAATTACAAAGTAGAAAATGTTGTCAGTTGCCACTAACCATTAACAGGACGTAGCACTAGGAATGTCATTAATAACTTAAGAACAACCTTGCATACAGTAATTTTTCTATTTCCTCCATGACAGATCACTGGGCAAAATTCATGCTTCTAAGGGGAAATTAAACAAAGAGACTCCCTTTCCCCTTCATTTTTTAATGATAGACATTGTTATGAGCCATTTTCTTGAGGAAAGCATGCAAGTTACTGATCTGAAAGGCTGTATTATAGATACGAATCCATTCGCATCAATCATCTTCAGTTTGCAGATATTACCTGTGAGGCAGTTCAATTTAGGCTTTTGCCTGATGAGTTTGGCTTTTGTAACCCATCCTAAGCATGGTATGTAGTTTGATAATTCTAGGCTACCAAATTTACAAACCAGTGGGTTGTTACAATAAAAACTGGCTTCTGAATCTCATCCACGTTCTGGCTTCAGAACTTGAGCACTTGGTGGCGCATCTTTTTCTTTTAAGTTCATTTTTTTAAAGATAACACCTCAAAAGGCCATTTGATTGATATAATGAAAGAAAAAAAATTCTTTTAAGTTCATTGATTCTCACTTCTCAAACTTCTCTCCCTCCCCCGAACTATGTGTGAAGATTAACTCTGAATTCCTTTAAATGTAATCAAATAAAAAATTACTTATTTCAAGGAAGCTCCGTGGTCGAGAATTCACCCTCTTGTTGATCAGTTCTCTTTTTGTTTCTCTAACATTCCAACAAGTTTGGAAGCTCATGAGTTTGCAAAGCCTTATTTCGCTTCATTTTCAAAGATAAATCAGCTCCGAAATAGTAAATCCAATTGCAGATTGTGCATCATGTGTCAGAAGAGCTCAGAGGATCAGAGCCATTTTTCCCAATCATGAAGCTGTTGACAGATATTGGGACAGGCTTCCTAAATATTGCCTCAACACAATTATACTCAATAAGGTTGTTCTAAGAGAGAGACTCAAGGTCATTAAAATACAAACCACTCTACCTAGTTACTACTTTCTTGATAATGATTCTAATAATATGCCTGAAAAACATCTCTTGAAAAATAAAGCACATACTAAACTTGAAACCGCCAAACAGTACCTAATGCCAAATCCTTCGAGCTCTTTCTCTATTAAACGTTTGTGCGTAATAGGCTTTATTGCGTCAAGAACAATTATAATGCAATTACATGTCCTGGCCGTGCTGATAACCTGCATGTAACATGAATCAGAACAAAGAGAGATAAAGGAGAGCAAGAATGTAACAAATTTCATCTCTCCTCCCCATCCACACATAAGTTTAATCATACAAACTCATAACATAGGAACTTATTTATTCACTTTAACTGGAAAGATCTCAAATCTTGTCTCCACTCAATATCCAACTAAAAAGCAAGACAACGACACAAGTAAATCATCAAACAAGATGTATGTCAAAATTAATTTTCAACTAAACTCTCAATCCTCAAAATATGTTGGCTATGAAGTATCCAACATCAGTTCTGACTCAAAAATAGATGAGATAATTATAAAAGAGGCTTATGAGAATGAGCAAAACCTGCAAACTTCAATCATCTTTAAATGCTAAAATACACCATTAATTTGACATTTTGGCACATATTTATGAATTCAATGGTATAAATATGATTCAGGCTACAGCAATTTGAGATGAAAACAAGGAAAGTATGAAGGGAGTCTGCCGATCAAGAGAAAGATGTGTGCGAGGTAGTGGTGATATTCTCGCAAGAAAAATTCACACATCTTAATGAACATTCTTCATCAAATATGTAAAAAATAATGAAACTGGCCAGTATGGATAGGTAGTTGAATCAATAAATAACTACATGATGTCAACATATAGAGGTTACAATGTTCATGTTTTTACCTGCCTTCCTCTTCCTTTTCCATCTTTGGCACCCTCAATAATGCCAGGAAGATCCAGTAACTGCCAGCGAAAGTTGAAATGCAAGTTCAGTTCAAATTTTTTTTTTTTTTAAAAAAAAGGGGGGGAAAAGTAGCTAGAAAACAAAGAAACAATTGCCAAAAATTATCTCCTTTATTAGCCCGGTCCCTCATTACTAAACAGAGGTAATATAATTCGGGAGATGCAAAGGGCAGTAATCTGGAAGAATGACAACACCTGAATTTTAGCTCCTTTATACCCAATTACACCAGGGATGCAAGTTAAAGTAGTGAATTCATATGAAGCAACCTGTAAACAATACAATTTTGTAAGACTTAAAAAGAAACCATTAAATAAACTAGAAAGAAAATTTTCAATATATACATATATATTGTTTTCATATAATAGTGTACCCATCTTAGAGTAGAAGTTAGAAAAAACCAATAACTAAAAGTATTTTGTTTATCAGAAACTAGAAACTTTCATAATTCACAAATGTGCAAAATACAAGGCATTCTCTCATGAAATAGGAAATAAATTGCAGGCATAGACACTAATGAACAGAATTCAGTAATTTCAAGGTACACTCAAATGTCACCTTTGGTGAGAAATGAGGCAAGGCAAGCCCCCCTCGCCCAACCACCTTCTGTGGAAAGCGACTTCAGTCAAGCACTCGACGCGGTCACTATTCCATCACCATAAACATGTGTTATGATTGCTTATGATAAAAGATCAAGGAGACAAAATATAGCCTCTGCTTTGGGTTTCTTATTATCAGGGGTTATAAGGAAATTTGCAGTAAAACTCTCAACCACTCAGGCTTACTTAATGGTTTTTCATTTTTTGCTTCAAAATTTCTACTTAAGAGTTCAAACAAGGAAGCTCCTTTGACAGCTTAAGTTTTTTTTTCTTCCTCTTACAGGTTTTCTTCATAGTCCATTATTTTTCAGCCATGCATTCATTCGGAAGAGCTTTTCATCTTCTTTAAAATCGCAGCATTTCTCTCTCTCAAACAAACCCTTCTCTTTGCCCTTCTATCATTCCCTTCCCATTCTGTCATTTTATTGATATTCTTTTGACCAGACCTCATGTTTACCCCCTCTCTCCCTAATGCTCTCTGCGTTTGTTTTTTATTTTTATTTTACGAATAATGAACTTTTCATTGGTAATTGAAAAGCACAAAAACGCGAACAAAAGAACACCAAACAAAAAAGAACTACAAAAAGGCCCTCCAATTAGCTAGAGAAGGCCTCTTAAGAAGACTAGACGAAACTCCTGCTGATATTGAAGGCATGGAATAAGAGGAAGGGCATCCTTGAACTATATGAGCAACAAATAAAAATGTGGATAGAACAAAGATTTCAATCAACGTTACATGACTACAGATCTGTAACATTGACTAGATAAATGTCATCAGCCTCAATGAATTTATGAAATCACACAACCTTTTCTGTTGATAGCTATTTAGATATCTCAAATATAAAGATTTCAATCAAATCAGTATATTTAGTATTTTACCTCAGAAAAAGTTCCAGTTAATTTATTGAGAAGGGTAGATTTTCCCACTGAAGGGAAACCCACCAAACCAACTCTTGCATCACCACTTTTGGTGACATCAAAGCCTTCACCAGCACCACCTCCTCCTTTTGATGGAGGTGCAATGATTTCTCTCCTTAACTTTGCAAGTTTAGCCTGACAGATCATAAGAAATCACATTAAAGAACCAATCAGAAAATATAAAACTATGTAGGGTTACCACTAAGTGTATACTAATCATAAGTCATAACTAGAAAAGAATTGGGACATGTTATCATTTGATTACACCATCTTTGCTATGATTTGATATGATCCAAACTATATTAATATGAAAATAGAACACTTACAGAACTACTAAGCATTCGAAAGACTTAGATCTCATTTCAAGGGTCTAAGACTACTATATTTAAAAATATGGATCCCATCACCCCATTCTTACTCACTCTATTTATAATCACATTCTCTAACAAACTCTCACACTAATTACTAATATACCCTTTATTCCCATCCTAACATGATCCCACATCAAATAACTCCCAATGTAAGGTCAAACTATCAAACCGATAATTCCATAAAAACTTACTCTTGCCAAACTAATGAATTTGAATGTCACAAAACTTGGATAAAAATTGAGGAAACATTATTTTTTCATCTAAAAAAGAAATTCAAGAAATTGTTGATTCATAAGTTAGATAGTTTCTTGAGTGAATGCTGGTGATTATTTAATCTCATTATCTCCATGATCCGTGAGAAAAGATCTTCATTCTCCGCAGTTTCCTGCCTTTCAACTACAGATACATACTAGAAACGTAATATTATAAATTAACAAAAGAGCAAAAAGGAAGCCCTACTATCTGATGATACACACGAGCTCTTAAGCATCAATATTATAGAAAGTTCTTTCATTATGATGTTTAAACAAAAATACGAACAATAATATATACCTTCAGCAGGCCCAAGTGATGTGCCGTAGCTTTGTTCTTCTGAGTCCTTGCCATCTGCACAAATGTTCCATTTTATTCAACAATCGATCTCAAGCAATAGGTTCCAGTGTTAGGTATTTTGTCAGTGTGAAAACAAAAATTTCCCAGCACATTTATAAGCAAGGTCAGATACTTCTCAAGATTTATTTCAACCTAGAATCCAAAGTTCTGGTATCATTTGTTGTTCGATACTAATTCCTAAGTACATTAACATACGAGTCCAATGGTAGTAGCTAGAATTCATCAATTCTTTAGACTTAAACCTTTTGCAAGTTGATGGATTGTAGACTAATTTCATAATCCATTTCTTTTAATATACCACATTCAATTCAATTTTCCGTAAAATCGTTTTCGAGAAGAAGAAAAAAAATTAAAACGTAATGAACCTTAAGGACCAATAATCTTAAATTCGTCTACTTCATTAACAAACACACGAAAACGACCTATAATTAGGAGAATATAAGCAACTTCAAATTGATTTCCATGTTTTTATCACTTAATTATTAAAAGAAAGGAAAAAAAATGAGCTTCAATCTAATTTCATCATTTATTCAGCAACCAAACAAATCGAAAAACAGAAACTAATACTATAATTAAGAGCATGAAATGAAACGATCAAAGTACGTGCCCATAGAAATACCTCATCTTCGATATCTTTAATTTTCTGCATAACGGTCGCCATTGTTAAAGTTCGGATAATTCTTGTGCTTCAGTTTTCGGACGATTTCAAAGAGGAACTGCTTGAGGAAGAAGAAGAAGAAGAAGAACGGGAAAATACACGAGTGTTTATAAAACTAGGATCTTTGATTCATCTTGGGCTTTTTTTAATGGGCCGCTGGTTGGGCCTTCTTTGATAGAAAAAAGAAAAGATAATTTCATAACTACCCTTTGATAATGTAAATTATCAAAAATATCCTCATATTATTAGACATTTCAAACCTAAAATTAATAAGTGTCGTCTATTAATCAATGAGATACTACAATAAATCATGTGAAAACTTTCAATTTAAGGTAAAAAAAAGAAACTAAATTTTTTAATAGAGTAATTTTTAAAAATCATATTATACCATTTTGTTTTTTGTCGTAATACCTGATATGCCTTTTTTTTTTTTAATTAATATGTACGGTTGCATGTTTTTAGTAGTGATGTGTTCTTCTTCCATATTTATTTATTTGATTTTCCCTCTTCTTTTTAGTTTTCGAAATTTTATGTTGTCTTCTTCATTTCCTGAACTTTTTATTTCATTTGTGCTTCATTTTCATATTTTTCGTCTTCCCATTGAATATTTGTTAGGATGAGTTTTTATTTTTATTAGTATTTTTTCCTTCTTGTTGTTCAGTTTGGATATTAATTTTTTCATGTGTTTTAATGATTTATGGGTTTTTGTTTGAATGTTTTCACTTTTTCCATTAATTGTAATTTTTTTTTATGTGTTTTTCAAATTGTATTAGCTTGCAGGATCACGTACATCTTGTGGTATAATAATATTTTTTTAAATTGTTTCAATATATTTTGTACGTACTATACTATACCATACTTCAGAATATATAACGTACATAATATCTATTGTTTCAATTTATTTTGTATTGTATTATACTTCACAATCTATAACATACTATAATATTTAAAAGGTATAGTACTATACTATCTCTTATCATTTACGCAGAAATATGTCAATATTAGTTTAGTTATTTTGTTCAATTTTTTATTTAATTTTGCTCCTAATACCTTTAGTATTGATTAATGTATAAATATAGTACAATATTTTACATTACATATATATAATGGATATTTAGGTATTATATTCTTTTTATTTTGCTGCCACTATCACTGCTAGGTTCGTAACGGCCTTATTGATAAATCATATCTTAGATAAAGATTATGAATAGTTGATGTCCTCCTAGTCCCAACATGATATTTTAATCTCCCAGCTCTTTCAAATTCAGCGTTATTTTTTTTGAGCTGGTTGAGATTTGAGTTTGTTCGAAGGCAAGTCAGGGCCCATTTGGTAACATTCCTCGTTTCCATTTCTTGTTTCTTATTACTATTTCTTGTTTCTGTTTTTTTAAAAAGAGAAACAGAAACATGTTTGGTAACGGTTTCTTATTACTTGTTTCTGGAAGAAAAAAGAAACAGAAATGTGTTTGGTAACTATTTCTTGTTTCTGTTTTTCATTTAAAAAAATGAAAATATTTTGAAAATATTACAATTTTAAATGACATATTTAAAAATATTATATCAATATAATTTTTGGATATTTATAATATATTTTATAAGTCAAAATGGGACAATATAATAATTTATTAATGTGTTGAAAAGTTTGGAAACAAGAAACTAGAATTTGTTGTTTCTAAAATTTCTATACAATTTTAGGAATGGTTTCTAAAAAAATGAGAAACAAGAAACAGGAATAGTTACCAAACAACTACATTCCTTGAAAAATGAGAAATAGAAACAAGAAACAGAAATTAGGACGGTTACCAAACGGGCCTTCAGCTACTCGGTCCGCCATGGAAATTGAGGTGAGAGAAAGTGAAGGAGAGATGGTAGGTAGGATGAAGGAAGAGGATTAAAAAAAAATTCAAAACCTTTTTTTATTACAAAAATTAGAAACAATTTATTACATTAATAACGACTTTAATTCATCTAATCTCAGTTATTTATGGTGGCTACCCTTTTATCTCTCCTAATAACTACATCTCATTAATTACATATCATTTAATTAAGGAAAATTTATCGAGGTGTGTTTCGTCTTTTCACAATGTAATTTAATTTTTCTAGTGGTGGTTTTGGGTAGTTTTGATATATATATATATATATATATATATATATATATATATATATAAAAGATTGTGTTTTTTTAAAATAAACAACATTAATTTGTCTAATACTGAAATTAACTCAATTAGAAAATAGAATTGTAGAGGCGAAAAAAGCTAAATTAATAGTTCAAGTGTGTAAATTGAAAAACATTTCAAAAAGCTATTTGAACAAGAGAATAAAGAGAATTCCTTGCTTGTAGTGCGTGCAGTCGCAAGGAAGCAATAAACTGATTCCAAATAAAAGAGAGAATTAATGGCTTCAGCTTCTCAAATATTTGAAAAGAGACAATAAATATAAAAGGAAAAGGAAAAGAAGAAAACTTTTGCTTTAGAAACAGGATGATTGCACATCAGAAACTCACCCACACATATATTTATAAGAATAAGATGTAGAAAGAAAAGCAAAGAGTTTGAAATGGAAGTGATGAAGAAGTTTGGAGATGAACATAGCAACTTGTTGGACAAGTATGAGAGAGCGAGCTTCGAAACAAGGCTAAACCAAGCCATTCTTGGTCGCAGTCTTTCGGAACCCCATACGATGACCATGACCATGAGCTCGAGCTCTCAAGCACAAGCTACTGAATCATCTAATCAACTTCACCCAAGAAAAAATCGCCCAGGATCTACCATCAATAAGATCATCAAGAAATTACTAAAATCCATTTTGGAAAGAAAGGGTGGCAGGGGAAAGAAGGAAGTTTCAGATTGTAAAAAGCCTAATTCTTGGAAATCCATCAGTAAATGTAAATCCATGCGTGTTTAAATGAAATCCATTTTTTAATGTTAGTCATGGCATTTGCCTTCTTGCTCCAATGCACAGTAAGTAATAAGAGATGGTGAGGTTGGGTTATTACTTAATATGAGTCTTTCTTTGTGATTAACGAATTCCAATCTTCATCGTAAAAAGAATACATAGATACTCCGCCGTTTTTCCAAGCTCAATCTACTTTTTTGTTTTTTGGACAAACACTCTGCTCAATCTACATAGGGACCAAAAAATCAACACTTAATCGTTAAGAGGGTACACAGACAATTTCCTCACGGACGACAGTTACTTTTGTGTTAAACTCATGCCCGACTGGTGTATTGTCCAGTTCTTGTATCTATCACTATGGTATCCCCTACATTGATAAACAATGGGACATTGACCAGAGTACCAGTTTCAAGAATTGCGGGCTTCGAACCACCTGCCAATCAAATTCCATCATCAAATTAAAGGGCTTTAAAAAATGAGGGTGGGGGAGAGGGGGCTAAAGGAGAAAACAAAGCCAAATAGAAGCATAAAACAATTCATATGACCAGGGATCACCAGGAAATTCAATAACTATAACAAAAACAGAAAGCAAACCACATGATTGAGGGCCAAGTCAACAACGAAATCAATTTAAACGAACAAGTAAAAAATCAAGGATATACAATGCAGATGTCGGAGGAAAGTAAATTTCCTCTCCAGTATCATTAATGTATTGACAATGGATATCGAGAACAGGCATATCAGCATTTCGAAGCTAACCATTGATACATTACCCAAACAATGACATAATAATTGATATTGAGCAACGTGTCATATGGTCATCATTAAATACTCATCAGCACTTTTTAAAATTTGGGTAGTAGGTAAAATTTCCCTCTTTAAAAATGCTAGACAGAAAGGAAATACCATGTTTTCAAGGAGCAAGTAACATCCCATTAGTATCCAGATGTAAAGATCCATTACTTACATCGGCAACTTAAAAGCAAAGTACTCAGCTAAGCTGTTCTCCTAATATTATTTTTCAATTACTAATCATAAGTTCACTGTTTTTACATGCAAATGTTAAGATAACTTACTTATTGGTTATTGGATTACTTGGCTCCATTAACCTAATCTGACTCAAATATGCATTTCATGACGAAACTTTATTCCGTTTGAATTCAAAGGACCTCATCTTGCCACAAAATATAAGAACGAAACAAACAAAAACTTAAGCCCTATAAGATTTAGGAGACATGTAAAATACAGTACCTTGTGCTGTGTCACCTTTAAGTCCAGGATCAACCTCAACCACAGTCAATTGAACTGTGACCGGAACTTCAAAATCAATAACCTGAAAGATAAAGGGAATGATAAATCCAAGAACTAAAAAAAGTATGACAGATTCTGAAAACGTTCACTGCAGTTTCCTTTCAGTTACTTCTTTCTTTTATTTAATTGGGAGTGTAGAGCAGTGCCTATCAGAATAATGACCAGAAATACCTTTCCATTCCAAAATAATACTATACAGTCCATTCCCTCTTTCAACCACTTTGTCCTATCGCCAACGTCCACTGCATTTAGACGTATTTCTTCATATGTATTCTGTAAAACATGCCAGTTCAACGGTCATGGCAAGAAAACTAAAATCTAGCTTCAAATAGGACACATGATTATGTGAAGTGTCAATTCCACCTACACTTTAAGTCATCTTTAAGAAGAAGGTTTAATTGTTTTTTTACTTGTAACTTGTGAGGGAAGTGCACAGAACCAATAAAATAATAATTATAGTTACGCGAAATTACCAGGTCCATGAAAACAAACTGGGAGCCATCTTTGTAAGTGAACTGCTTAACTTCCTTGTATACATTAGCCTCATCAAGCTGAAAAGACAACTCGTAAATCATAATAATGGAAGTAGAAGACAATTAGAGCACAGAAATATTAAATACTTGCAGCACTAGCACGTCTTCACAGAACGAGAGGTATTGACAAAAACATTTGAAGACACGATGCAATGATTATCAGTGTCCCTAAACAAATAACTACAGATTACATCATACAACAAGCTGAGAATGTCAATTTCTCAGGTGAAAACAGTTGTGCAAAGCTGTGATTTAATTCCTTATCGTAATCTGAAGAGTAACTAAATTAGTTCTCGCGACTTTCTAACCCGGTATATATCTAGAAAAATACAAATGCAATCAAAACTGAATTAGGCACCAGAGAACAATTAAAGCTAATACCAAAACAATATGATAATGGCTCGGATACTCACCGAGCTTCCTGCTCGAAAAGTTTTCTCAACGGTATTTCCGGTGACGTAATTACGCATTCTAGTCCTAACAAAAGCAGCTCCTTTACCAGGTTTGACATGTAAGAACTCTATCAAACAAAAGGACACAAATTCAGAATGGAAATACATAGAATTCAGAAAAAAATTTCAACTTGAAACAAACCTAAGACACGCCAAGGAGCTCCATCAACTTCAATATTGGAACCAACTTTAATGTCGTTGCTAGAAAACGCGTAAATTCCTGAGACCAAAAACAAAAAGAAAAAAAAATGATAATGCAACAGCCATTGATAGTGATACATATAAAAATCAAGAAATCGAAGGTATTACTTGAAAATTTGGGGCGCTTTCGAATTCGGAGAATGGAAGGCTTTAGAGGAAGAGAAAGGGAAGTCGTTGACGGAGAAGGAGAGCAGCGGGTGAGAGAAGAAGAAGTGGAGGAGGTATTAAAGACTAGGATTCCTATTCCAGCCATGACTGTACTGAAGGAAGTGGTTTTCCGGCGAGACTAGAGGTTTTCCAGTGAATATATTTTTGTAAAAATGGATTGATATTTCCGGCAAAGAAGAAAGATGAGATTGAAAAATATTTCTTGGTTTTTGGGTTGTGAGGCAAAAAGATGAGATGAATTGATTTTTTTTACTCGAAAAATCTACTTTTTCCTTTTCTTTTTTTACAAAAACAAATTTTTTGAATTTTTATTTTTTTTCCTCTATTTTTTTTTTTCTAAATTATACAAAATGCCCCTAATTTATAATGTTGGTCTTAATTTCACGTTTAAAGTTTTAAAGTTTCAATTCTACCCTCAATATTTTAATTTGTTTTAAAAATACTCTTTATTGAAAAAATTACACTTTAAAAAATATCATTCGTATGTAATTTCAGTTAAGTTTAATGAAAATTAAAAGATTGAGGGTATTTTTAAAAAGTATTTTTATAACAAAAAATAATAATTTCTCTAAAAAATGATATTTTGAAAGAGTAATTTTCGAACAAAGGGCATTTTAAAAATAAATTAAAAGATTGACGATAGAATTGAAACTTTTAAAACATTAGGGGCAAAATTGAAATTAACCCCACTTCCTTTGCTTTCCCGTCTTTTCTTTTATTTTGTTTTTCAATTTAATTTATAGATAATGTTAAAGATTAGATTAAACCCATCTCAATTCCTTCATTATTAAATGACCACTCTAATTTTTCTTGATTTGCTGACAGACAATTGCTTTGCTCGCGGCCAATAACTCCCCTGCCCCTGAAAACCTTCTTATTCCTTTACACTGGTTCGTTCCCGCAATTCGCACACCCAAGCCCACGCAAATCACGCCCAGCCCTTACGAGCATCCCAGCCCCTCGCGTTAGCCCAACCTGATTTTTTATATACTAACTTTATGACGGGTTAATTAGGATTGTAATCTAAAAAATTAAAAAAATTAGTCAACAACTACATATCTAACGTGGCAGATGATGTGTCACTCCACATAGGATACATAATATTAAATAATAATAATAAAAAAACTAAAGGATAAGTAGTTACTATCTACGTATCCTAATAATGCCTAATTTATCAGATTTGGTAGTTACATTAATTTAATTAATAAAGATTAGTTTCAATTGTTTTATTGAATTTGAATTCTTTTAATTTAATTTAATTAACCTTTGATTTTGAAACTAAATCTAAATTCTGAAAAATAAATATATTAGATTTAAAACAAATCAAATAAATTATTAAATGAAATTTGAGTTGAAAAAAACTAATTATTTTAAAACTTAATTAAATAAAATATCTATGTATCCTTTAGTTTTTTTTTTTTTTTAATATTATCTATCCTATGTGGAGTGACACGTCGGATACGTAGTTGTTGACTACGTATTCTAAGTTTGAAAAGTCAAAAGTAAATGATTTTACTAAATAAAATTTCATTTATTCTCTTTTGCTAATTTTTTTAATTTTTTGGATTACAATCCCAATTAACCCCTTTATGTTGGGTAAGTGATGATATATTATGTAGATCTATATGAATAAGTCATAAGATTGGAAAATGAGAAACGTGACTATTGAACTAAAAGATTGAAAGTGGAAATATGAGTGTTGATTTAAGAGATTTATGAGTTGTTTGGGTGGGTTTTTGGAAGTTGTACATGTGATTGTTGAGTTAAATCCTATTATTTTTCTATTTATTGAGTATTCAAGACTCACCCAACATTTTATGGTGTAGGTATTACAAATGAAAATTTGGGTGTTGTGTGAGACTGAAGTTGTACAATATCATTAGGCAAGGGATGAAAATATTGTCGGTATCAGTGACATGTCGAAAAACTAGGGTTCTGACGCCTATAAGAGGGGATTCGTTTTTCTTTGGAGTCAGGCGACTTGTCGTCAAAATCGCCCAAATGTCAATACTGTAAAAGAGAGAAGAAGCGCGATTGTTAGCAAATGAAGTCTAAAATTAGGGTTTTTTCTTTTTTAAATTGTAAAAGTGGAAATGATGGGACCATGAGTTTAAGTTGGGCTTTTATTTAGGCTTGAAGTGTTAAATGAGTTATAGTTGTAGTTTTTTTTAGTTTTAAAATATAATATTATAATATTTAACTATTTAAATAAGTGGATACTTTATAATATTTATTAAAATTGATATAAAATAAAAAGATCATATAGAAATGTTAATTTATTGATGTTTATATTTGAATTAAATGATATTTTTTATTTATAATTTATAGAGTTGTTTGTGAATTATATTAAAAAAAATTATCGAATCAACATCGATACTTCCTTGAATATCCGTTGACATCAACATTTTATGTAAAATTAACTTGTGGACACTAACATAGACATTTTTATCATTGTATTAGGCTATATTATTGGATTATCTACATATATCTTTGTTATTTAAATGTTTTGGGCGGAGCCAAATGGAACTTTTTTAGTCCTATTTTATTTTAGTTGATTCCCTTTATTTTAAATGTTTTGCTTAAAATTATTGACCATTACAAGTGTTATAAATTTTGGTTTATAAATAAAGAGAGTTTTTTATTCGTTTCAAAATGAGAATTGTAATTCCTAAAAACTCATTGAAATAATAATTATTCATCTTAAAATAAAAGTTAAAATAATAAATATTAAAAACTAACCTGCTTTAAAAAAAATGTTATATAAGTAATTACATTCTATCTACCAAACCCCTAAAAAAAGATCAAATTTCAAGCCGATCATCATGACCACGTCAAATATAACTTTTTGAGTGTGGTTTTGGTCAAAATAACAGCAGCCAGTCCAATTGAGAGCACGTGTTTTCTTTATTCTATTTTCCAATGGTTATAAAACATAATTGCGATTTTGATTTTGATTTATATATATATATATTGTCACAACATAATTACGACGCGGAGCGCCAACGTCCAATTTATAGGCCTCTTTGTGAAAAGGAAAAATTTGGAGTCGCCACCAAACAAATTCGGGTGTGATTGGTCACCTAATTACTAAAAATTGTCTACGAAAACCAGATCGGGTTCGGGAGTCATTTATGCATAGGTACTAGCACCCTACGACATCCATTTAAAAAGCGGTTACCTTAATCTTATCTTATACTATCCAATTTTAATTTATTGGTCCTTAATTTAACTAATTTATGAAAAGATTGATTTTAATTTATGAAAACAAATGTCTCATTTAAATCTTCTCTTAACATCAAGAATGACGTAAGTTCAAAGATTAACTGAGCGGGGTTATGACCGATAATTGAACAAATATCGGAACTGGGGGTTCCTCACCTAGAGAAATTGAGAGTCGTTACTTCTCAAAATCCCATCATCGGGTTTGTATTTATATTTTAAAACAATTTATTATTTTTATTTAAAATACTTCTCTTTATTCTAAAAATACAAATCTAGTATTTAAATTAAACTATTATTATTTTTAGGGTTTTTGTATACTTATTGAGAATTTGATAAACACATTACTCAGCCTTCACAATTGTGACGATTTCTACACATTTATCAAATTCGCAATAAGTATATTACTCTTTCCCTAAAAATAAATAATTATATTTTTATAGTCTATAATTTAGATTCATGACACAAAACGTTTAATAAATTGATTAAGATTATTGAAAATTTTATTGTTTATTTTGCAATCTGATCCAAAATAAAAGAAAGAAAATATGAGGTTTTGAATAATTTATAAAGGTATTACAACTATATAACAAGTTTGGGATTACATATTTTAAGAAAATAATGACTAATAAGTGATTTTCAAAAGTATGACAAATAATAATAATAATAATAAAATATGTAAAGGATAAAACAAAAGCTTAGGCTAAAGCTTATTTAAATGTATGCAAAACCCATGTGTCAGTATTTGGTTTTATATGAATATCAAACAAAACAGAGAGGAAAACAACGAATTGACAGCTAAAATTATTGATATAACATTCTACTATTGATAAAATCAAATATAATGGTTAAGAAAATAAAGCCAAACTGCTGTGATTTAGTCATCTATGACTAACCTTGGGGTTTTCGAAGTCCACGCCAATACTCTGACGTTGTGAGTAACGAGAAAAAGAAAAGTGACCGAGGGTGGAAGAACTAATGTGAGAAAATTTCAATAGCAAAACGAATCGTATATATATATATATATTTTTTTTTGTAAAAATCGCAAATCAATCAATGGGAACGATTATGAACAAAAGAAACTTAAGGGATGGTAAACGCCCGGAAGAGACATGGAATTTGAAGGACCACTTTTTTTTCTCTATGTTTCTACCGATTCTACCTGTGTTTATTCTAAGAGGGAGGGCTCTTATTTATAGCCAAAATTAGAGACATTTAAAATAAATTGAGATAAACTTAAGATAATAATAGATAATACTTAGAGATTAACTCAATCTAAATCAAATAATATCTCTACAAATTTATTTAAATCTATCTCAAATCCTATTTATCTTTGACCATTTCAAATTAATTTAAAAAAAAATAGCTACCTTTATCTCTACAAAAATTTAAAATAACAATTTTTAAAATAAATAAAATCGAAAATTATTTTATTTTTAAAATTAAAAGCCAATTTTATTTTTGAAATAAAAATTGTCTTTATCATTTAAATTTAAAACAAAATTAAAATCTAATTATTTTTAAAATATAAAATTAATTTTATTTTTGAGAATAAAATTATTTTTATTTTTAAAACAATCAAATTTTATTTTTTATTTCAATTTTCTTTATTTTAAAAATAAAAAATTAATAAATTTGGTATGGACAAAATACGGTATCTACATATATATTATAAACATTAAAAATAATAAATGGATATTTTATTTTTAAATTCATACTAATTGAATTATATTTTAAATAAGTGAATAAATTAAAATTATATATATAAAATTAATAACATTTTGTAAATTTATAAAATATTTTTTTATTAAAAATAATATGTTTATTAAACTTAAATCCATTATGGTTCATTAAAAAAAGTGAGAGAAGTAAACTATTTTCAATGCAAATGTTAATTTTATAGACTTTCAGAAGTTAATATCTTAACAATTTGAGAAAAAAATGTTTTTAAACCTTTTTCATTCTTCACATTATCCTTAAAATTACAAAACATTACACTAATGATTTTAATATTTAAAACCAATTTAAGAAGAATACTACAAATAAATATTATAAATTGATTGTATTACTTCTCCATATTTAGGATTTTTGTCTTTTGTGTTTTCTCTAAATTACAAAAGATATCATTCCATACTTTTAATGTTTAAAAATAAATAAATTTTATGAAAAAAATACTTTAATAATGGTTATTGATCGACAATGGTAATACTTCAAATAAATGATTTATTACTAGGCAATGATAATTTAATTTTAAAAAAAAAACACAAATTGTAATATAAAAAGGTTAAGATACAAAAAACCAGACCAAACATAATTTCTTGAATTAGTAAGGGTATAATATTGAATAACATTTAAATAAAATTATTTTTATAAAGAAAAAGATAAAGAGATTAAAAAAATAAAATCAAACAAAAAACCTCAATGACAAAAACTCATATACACCATTATTTCAACAAAATATAATTTATGGAATCATAATTAAAACTAGAATAAATAATTTAGAAATAAATAAATTGACTAAAAAAGATTTGTAGATAGTTGGAACAAAAGGTTTATTAACTTGATTTGGTGGTATAAATCTTTAAAATAAAGAATTAGAATAATTAAAAAATAAATAAAGATGACAAATAAATAATCAATCACATATAATTCATTAAAATAGTAAAATATATGATAATAATAAATTTTAAATTTTAAATTTTTTTTAGTTCAATAATAAAACATAAAAAAGTTTTAAAAATGAGTTTAAAATATAGAGAAATTATTAGAAAAAATATTACGTGCAACACAAGTGGTAAAAGACTAGTTTAAATAAATGATTATTCTTTTATCATCAATTTTATAGACGTCAATTGAAAGAGTGATTTATGTCAATTTTTTTATTATTTAGAGTATTCAATTCTTGTATATTATAAACATGTATTTTTTTTTTTCAAGATTTCATCAAAGTGGGGGAGGGGGACTCGAACCTTCAACATCAAATGAAAGGGAGTATATACCAAACCAATTGAGCTATGCTCATGTTGGCAACGTGATTTGAATACATTATTTGTGTTGAATTACACTGCCAATTAATTTGACTCCATTAATTATTACCTTTTTGAAGGGAAACTCTATAAGCAATGAAACTCATACCAAATTTTTTGTCAACGCGTTTGAAATTTGAATATCCTTTTTCATATTTATAAAATACTATTTTTTTTAAATTTATCAAAATTTAAATATGTATGAAGTTTTAATTTATTTTTCCATTTATGAAATTATTTTGAATAAATTTAATTTCTTAGAAATTAACTATATTTTTAAATTTAGTTTAATTTAAATAAAATATATTAAAAAAGTTATTTTAATCACACAAACTTTTTAAAAAAAATTACCCTCATTTAGTTTCGAAGTTTCAATTTTGTTTTTCTCCTTTTTTTACTCACTTTGAGTTTCATTTCTTTGTTTGTTTTGTTATTTAAAAAAAAAATTGAAGAAAAACTACCCTGTTTTTTAATTTAAAATTAATAAAAACAATTTTAAAACTTCTTTTATATTATTTTTTTGAAAATAATTACAATCTTAAAAAATTAATACATAAGTAGTAATTAGTAATTAAGTGGTAATGACATATTTTGTAAATTAAATTTTTAAGTAAGGGTAAATTTAATATAATAATGACATATCTTATAATTTTTAAAAACTGGGTATAGAGAAAATAGTGTAAAAATGTTTCAAACACCCCTCCTCTTATATATTAAGGATAGTAAAAAACCATTGTTGAGTATTTATGAAGAATCAACCAAAGCTATCGACTTGCAAGAAGGGAAAAGAAGAAGAAATTTCAATGGATAGCAAGATTTTCTGTGATATTTATAAATATAAATTTTTTCAAATGTATTTTTTAAACCTTAATTTATGTGTATCAGTGATAACTTATATGGTGTATGCGTGAAATATCAATTAGTACTAATCAATAAAATCAATTATTACCTTTGTGGTGAATCCAATGACTATATGCGTCGAAGTTAGTGATTCTTATGTGAAAATCATATATTACATGCACGAATTTAAAGTTTATACTATATATGTAATTAATTTTTAAAGGGTAAATGCAAATAAGACCCCTATGGTTTCTGTCAAATGTATGAACACCCCTGTGGTTTTAAAATGGCAAATCATACCTCTGCGGTTCCAAATTATTTCAATGAGATCTCTCCCCTCCAACACCATTAATTTTCTTAACTTTTTTTATTTGAACTCTGATTTTGATGATTCAAGATATTTTAGAAACCTCATTTTCAGCTCTACATTACGATTACTTTGGAACTTTGAAATCATTATTCAATAAAAGAGCTTATTATCATCAAAATACTAGGTATGATTGACTCCAGTAACCCTTTTTGTTACTGATTATTTAGAAGTTTCAAAGTGACCATAATATAGAGCTCGAAATGAGGATTTCAAAGCTTTTTGAATCATCTAAATTGGAGTTCAAACGAATAAGTTGTGGCTAAAAGAAAATTAATAGCGTTGGAGGGGAGATGTCTCATTAAAATAATTTAGAACTACAAGGGTATGATTTGTAATTTTCAAACCACTAGGGGTATTCATGTATTTGGCAAAAACCACTTGGGTCTTACTTGCATTTTATCTTTTTTTTAACTACTATTTTTATAAATATAGGATGTTCAAAGTCCCAGACAAAAAAAATACATGAAAAGAAATAAAAAAGATGCAATCAATTCTATTTCAAAGTTCGTCACTCGAGTTCTCAAAAAAAAAAAGGAGGTTTGACACTGAATAAATAAATAGAATTTGCTCATATAGCATAATTCTGTATACTAATTACTAAAATGTCAGAACTTTTTAAAAATTACTCAAATAGCATAATTATAATTCATTAAATTATTGAACTATAGTTCAATAAATTATTGAACTATTTTATGGTTATTTAATGATTTGTATGTTTTTTTTTTTACTTTTTTAAGTGCAAGCTCAATTATTTATCGAGTTATTTGATAATCTTTCATTATTATTTTCAATGATTTTGTTAGTTTTCTTACTCTTTTTAGTTCAATAAATTATTGAATTATAATTCATTAAATTATTGAACTACAATTATGTTATTTTAATAATTTTGGAAAAGTTCTAACATTTAAGTAATTAATTGGTAAAAATATGCTATTTCAATAATTGCCTCATAAATAAAAGGAAAAGATATATCATCACGAATCTATATGAAATAAATAAAAAAATTAGAAGGGTATATTTTTTTTAAAGGTCAACGATTGAAAAAAAAGTCAAAAAGTTTAAAGGGCGAAATAAAATAGATTCTTTAAGTTTGAGACCAAAATAGAATTTAAAGTTTAATTTTACGGTAAAATATAGTTTTAGTCCCTACGTTTTGCATTACTCACGGTTTTAGTCCCTCCATTTTGAAAACTCACTAATTTGGTCACTACGTTTTGCACCACTCACAGCTTTAGTCCATATGTTTTGAAACCCATGAATTTAGTTCTTATGTTTAAAAAAAAACTACACTTTTAGTCATTTATTTAACTTAACCTTTTTAATTGTCCATGTTATGAATCTTTGCTAGAAATCAGGGAGGGAATAACATAGAGAAATATACTGGTTCCGATCACGAAGGATCGTACGTCCAGTTGCCGGATTGACCAACCAATCCACTAGATATGTGTTTGTTTACAAAGGAGAAAACTCAAAAGAAGAATACAATGCATTGTCATGAGAACTCTCACCAAGAACCTCATACACCCATCTCACCTTCACATGATGACAATGAACTTAGTCTCTTAACTCTCTTATCTCACTTTATATAAACAATGGTAAACATTAATACCAAATAAAATATCCACCTATTGATTAGTATACTACAACTAATTATAGTAACCAAATTTAACAATCTCCACCTTGGTTATTACTATCTAGTGAATTGACGTGTCAAACCAGCCACCAAACTCCGTTTGGTTTTAAACATTGGACAGGTTAGACAACGATAAACCAAGTTATCGTTAACATGACTTTCTAACCAACAACCTTTTGCCTCCATGTGCTTCAACCCGCCATGAAACACATGCCTCAACCCTCCATCTACCATAGAAGAGTTCTACATGTTGCTTAATTCCAAGCTTCAAATAGCTTCCACAGGTTCTACCATGGTATTCAAAGTCAAATAATTCACAATCTCCACTTATCTCAAGCACCTGCAAAACAGAGTCAGACTAGCTTTCCAAGCTACACTAATCATCAGTAAACTCACACAATATGATAAATCATATATCCAATCACAGTTTACATATAATGCAGAACAACACTTTATAGCTTTCCAATGTATCATACCAACTGAACATAAATCTATTGACCCATTACCTCAATGCATATGCTAAACTCAAGTTTGAAACATACCATCACAAATGATATTAACAGCACACAAATAACATAAAGATCTTTTATCCTTCAAGTTCATCTATCTTTATATTCACACAAATCAATAGATAACTTGAAATGAAACGTAATAGGTGTTACAATAGATTTCACATGTTCCAAAAAATACTTTTCAAAACTAACCATTGAAAAATTTCCCAAACTAAGGTACCATTGTCAAATCAATTACATCAAACCATAAATTGAAACATAAGATATGAGATCAATCAAAGCCAAACATGTTAGGAGATCTTGTCTCCTACCTTACCGTTCTCGTGTGAGTTGATATGAATGGAGGTCTCTCTACTCAACTACATCATGAACAACCTCAAAATCCTCACCGGATTTCTCTAGGTTCATCAATTGAGTATATAAGCTCCACCTCCACCTAAAACTATTCATTACCTTTCCACGCTGCACGCTCAAGTAAATAGTTAAAATAGTTCATAAATATATCAACTCCCTAAAAGTAACATATAACAATGAAACTTTTAGAACCATCATCACCAATATGGTAACATAAAGGGTCTACCGTGCAGAAAACTACTTCTAATAAACTTCCATAGATGTTTCCACGCAAAGTTCGAAAACTCAACTTGCGAACATCTATAAAACCCGCCTTAACAAGTAACCTTCTCTACTCACTTCACCTCAAGTCTCCTAGGCCAGACTTGAGTCTCACTCACTAACCTCTTCACTGATTGAAGTTACCGCCAACCCTGAAACTGTATTCTTATTTAAGACATACATCCCACGACTACCTTCATTACCACCAATGAACCTCTTAGTAACCTTTAACACTCCACCTCAAGCCTAATAGGCTATCTGAGTCTAAAGTCTCAAGTGAATAAGGTTTCTTCCCGGGTTCTCTCCTACTAGTCACTCAACCAAACCGTAGATGGCCAACTCCACCTACTCAACAAGCTTTATTAAAACACCTAATAAAACTCATCATCCATTCACTTAGGTTAGTGACTAAACCAAAACCAATCTCCAAGAGTGTCTCCTATGAAAATTTAGGCGTCCCCAAAAAACATACCGACTCATCCTTGGCTTTCAAGGAGCAACTATCACAACACCATTAGCACTATCACAAAGAATAAACATGCATTTCATACATAATTCTCTTTCTCCTTTTCTTATTTCTCGTCTTTCTCTATCCCTCACATGCAAGTTCTCACCCTCACTTTTCTTACTCTATCAGATTTTAATTCACAAGATCTTAGAGTTAGAAAAGTTACCTCATACCGGGTGATCATCGTTTTCGTCCTCCTCTCTTTATGCAATTATCATCGTGTCTTTGACTTCTATGAATGATAGTCTCCATTCCCATCAAATGTGTGGAACTCAAACATCATGGATCACATTTTAAGCCTTACAATGATTGCATTTGTGCTAATAACTGAAAATTCAATTTACAATTTCCCACAAATATTTCCATCTTACTACAAGTGGCTTCTTTGGTGTTGAAACAATAAAAAATGCCCACAACTTTCACAATCAATTGTTGCCTAGACCAGTAATTGAAAAAACCACAACAACCGAAGTAACACTCAATAAGACCAAATTGTGACTAAATAACCTTTGAGCAATACAGTACACTTTTGCCCAAAATTCAGTTAACACATCCTACAAAATACTTCAATCTACACCCATGATTTCTTCAAAAAAATCGAGTTGATTAGACTCAATGGACAGAAACCAAAAACTGAAATAGAAGTAACATTGCACGAACCTTGAATTAGTTACAAATTGTCATACAGTTCAGATGAGTTCTTTAATCGAAACACAGGCTCTACTCAACCAGTTTAATTCCATTTTTCCATAATTAAAACTCAAATAGCCCCATAAATTTGCATTTGAAAATTAAATTAATCACCGATCAAAATTCACTTTCATTTTGATGTTACACCACAAAGTTCAATGGTAAATCAAATTACCATCCCACGTTAATCCACAATCACAAAGCAAAACAGATCACGCCTTAATGTCAAGCAAAACCATACAATTGAACTTTAATATCAATTACCATTGATATTCCACCATCAGATTCAAGTAAGAAGAAAACACCACTCAATTGAAATTCACTTTCAATTTTCCTTACTTCCAGTTTGCAGGCACCAAATTGAAGAACAACTTGAGAATTAATTTGGAGCAAAAATATCAGGCTAAATTAATGAGACTAAAACACACCAATTCTCACACATTGCACACTTGAATCCAACTTCAAAAACTGAAAACTCCACCGCTCACTTATCTCTATCGCCTATGTTCCTCATCTTTGCCATGAAAAAATCTAAGTTCAATTTGCAAGAATCTCTTCCAAACAGAGCCAAACACATAAACAATTTAATTGTTCATCCAAGATTCTTTATAAATCTTTGTGAAAACACCACCAATTTGAGGCTCTTGGATCAAACTGCATAAATTTCTTGATTTAAATGCAAAGGTAAAATTATCACATGATTTCTTTGCTATTTTCTTGAGTTTATTTGACCAAAATTGAACAACTGCTAGCCATTGATTGTCTGATGCAAAATGACTCCACTACATTTCTTTTCCAAAAAATTTAACAATAAATTTTGTCGCACTTGTTGACCAAATCGAATTTATTGAATTCTTCCACCACTTGAAATTGCTTCAAAGGCTATCGCACAAATCTTCAAACTTTGTGCCAATCAATTTCTTCTCGCTTGGAAATGCTATAATCGAGAACCAATTAATTCGATTGCTTCTCTCAATTCGATTCTTCCTCCGCTTGTGTTCGAATTCTATTCATGACTTTTCCTTGCTCCATTTTCAATTCTTGACGCCATCGTAAGAATTACTCCATTCAAAGAGCATCGCCTCACGAATTCACTTCAACAAACACGATTCTTTAAATTCTTGCCACTCGAATTCTTACGCTTGAAATGCCGAGCACAAATCAATCAGAATCTCAATTCTTGGAGTTGCAATGTCGAAAACTCACCACTTTCGAAATCATTTTTAATTTGAAACTTGCACAGTTGATTCTTGGATCGACAAACCTGAGACCGAGGGCTAATCGAAGAACAGATGAACCAATTTCTCACTACAATTTTGGTAGCCTTAAACCAAGCTCTGATACCAATTTATTGTGAATCTTTGCTACTGAAATCATAAATCGGGGAGGGAATAACACCGAGAAATATACCGGTTCCTATCATGAAGAATCGTACGTCCAGTTGCCGGATTGACCAACAGTCCACTAGATATGTGTTTGCTTACAAAGGAGAAAACTCAAAAGAAGAATACAATGCATAGCCATGAGAACTCTCACCAAGAACCCCATACACCCATCTCACCCTCACATTATGATAGTGAACTTAGTGTCTTAACTCTCTTACCTCACTTTATATAAACAATAGTAAACATTAATACCAAAGAAAATATCCACCTATTAATTAAACCTAATTAATAGGTAAACTACAACTAATTATAATAACCAAATTTAACAGTCCATGTGTCATTTTATCTTTTAATTTATTTTCACGTCATCCTCTCGTAATATATCTAACGTTAAGTTAAATAAATGACTAAAGTGTAGTTTTTTTAAACATAAGGACCAAATTTGTGGGTTTTTAAAACATAGGGACTAAAACTATGAGTAGTGCAAAACGTAGGGACCAGATTCGTGGGTTTTCAAAAAGTAGGAATTTAAAACCGTGAGTAACGCACAACGTAGGGACCAAATTTATGGGTTTTCAAAATGTAACGAATCGTTTACTTGGTAAGTATTTCTTTATTTAAATATTATTAATTATAATATTTTAAATGATGACATTAAAAGAAAATTTGGAATTTAATAATTAATTCTTATTTACAAGAATTAATTATTTAGTTTACTATTATTTAGACATTTGGAAAAAGAAAAGAGGAGTTAAAAATAAAAAAAGGGGGAGAGAACGTGAAAACCTTCTCCTCTGAATGTGAAACAGAATCAGATAAAAAAATGTACTTTTCTTCTTCTTCCTCTTTCTTTTCCCTAACCGACGCCATTGATGGTGTTTTTGGGGTTAAGTTTTGATTAATTTTGCTTGGATTAGGGGTGATGGAAAGACTTTTTCTTTTGGTGAAAGATTGGGTTTTTTCCCTTCAAGTTTGGATCAAAGGTAATGAGAATTTCTCCTTTTAAATTCTGAAATTTATTGTTCCTTAATGAGAAGTTCATCAAAAACCTAATGAAATTCCTTTTCCCATCATCAATCTTCATCTTCTTTTCATGTAAGGGCCCGAGAATTTTAGTGGAATTCTTTAAGTCTGGTATAAATTAAATTGTACTTTAAATAGGGAAAATGATTTTGTTATGTTAATTTTTTGTTTTTTTTGTGACTAACCATAGTTAATTTAATAATTGGGGGAGGAAATAAATGAGAATGGAATGGTTAACCATGGTTAATTTAGGGAGAGGACTAGTTAGCAAGTATTTTGAGATCAAGGGTTATTTTAGCAAAAGAAAATTTGGAGGGGTTTGATTTTTATTTTAGGAGGTGGAGGGATGGATGGACAATTTTTTTAGTTCAATTATTAATTTAGTAATTGGTTTGTGTTAAGACATAAGAAAAAGGAAAAATAAAAAAATTCATTCCCTTCCTTCTTCTCCAACCCGTCACCCCCCCCTAAATTTCTCCATCTCTTTGATTTCTTGCTTCCTCCTTCAATTTCTCTCTTAAAACTTGAGTAAATTAAGTGGGTTTTGGGTGATTTGTGTTAGATTTGTCATTCAAGGAATATTTTTAAAAGAATCATTGGGAGTTAAGCAAGTTCAAGGTAAGAATTCTAATCTCACAACTCAAAGTTTTCTAGGTTTTCATGGAGGTGGTTTGGGGTGTTCTTGGTTTATGTTGTAAACACTTTGGTATTGGCTTTCCTTCACGAAATCCATGTTGATTAATGAGTTTAGGCTTTAAGGTTCATGTATATTGAAACGAAGAAGATGGAAGCCAAGGGTATGTTCAAAGCTTTCAAAAACTCCATTAATGGAGGTTTTTTAAGCTTTTAGCTTCTTTGATTTTGAAATTTCTTGACCTTTTCTTAGAGATTCTTAATTCTGGAACATATGGGTGCCTAAATGTATATTCTTCATATGAAAAACAACTTGGAAAGGAAGAGAAATGATTTTTGATAGATTCTCAAAATTGGCCAAAATGTTAGTTTTAAAACTTAGCTAGTTTTGGGTGTTTCTTTGATTAATCTTGAAAAGTTATCAATTCTGGAAATTTTGGATGTTTATATGTATATTTTATACATGGAAAACACATTGGAAGATCAACTTAATGAGTTTTTGGTATATTTTCAATTTGACAAAAAATTGCACTTTAAGTTGACTAGTTTTCTTGATTTTATGTGTTTCTTGATTCTTATTAAAGGGATATCAATTCTGGAGCATTTGGGTGTTTATATATATATATATATATATATATATATTTATTAAGCAAGGAAACCACCTTAGGGCATCAATCCAATGTATATTTCACAAGCACCCCTTGTTTGACCGAAAATTACATCCTAAATCACCTAGTTTTGAAACTTTTATCACTAACCGGGTTCGGGGTTATATGTGTTTGATAGGGGCTGACTTGTAATGTTTATATTAGACTAAACATATATGGGTTAACTTATTGTAGGACAAAGACGAGTGGATACAATCAAAGCCAACTTTGAAGGTGAGAACATAAAGAATCGGAAGGGTGAATGGCGAGCATTCACGAGTTTTGTTTTCCCGAGTTGTTTTGAACGGGAAAGTATGGTGTAGGTGTTATTGAGTGATAGAATGGTTGGTAAGGTTAAGTGTGTAAAAGAATTATGGAAACAGATAATGACTCCGGTAGTGGCTAAAGAGGCCGAAGTGTTAAATACTTTAAAACCGGTTTATGTTTTGATAGTTGTTCGTTTAATCATGCCTATTTTCCTTATTATTATGTTCATATTCCATGAACGAGTCATATACTGATTTGGGGCTACGATTGTGCACATTTGTCATGTTTTTGATTTATGCTCGAGGAATAGTTACGAATGAGATAATAGAGAAAAGTGTGAATGTGAACCATGTGATTATGTGAATTTTGAGCATTTTGTGAGTAATGATCGAGTCATATGTATACTTGTCGTTTGCTTCGGGTTATGCTCGATGGTTAATTGTGGAAAAGTTTAAAGGGGGAAATGCTTGATATGTGCACTAAGGGTTATGTGAATTAAGCTTAATACGTATAATGATTAAGTCTTATAGTCTTTGGAGGAATTGTTCTACTTGTGCCGTTGAATTGAGAATTTGATATACAATGTTTATCGAAAGCAAGCATGCTCATCTCATAGCACATCATTCATGCATTTCATACTTTCGACATGTGGCCATGGGGTTGTAACCCGTGTAACGGTGTGTGGGTGTTGGACGTTACACGTGGTTACCATGGCGGAGATGTGATTAACCCGTGTAACGGTGTGTGGGTGTTGGACGTTACATGTGGTTACCGTGGAAAGGTGATGAGCTCCGGTGTGCTATGTGATAAATGGCTCGGGTGCTAGTGAGTTTGAGATAGTCAAAATTGTGATAGGCTATGACTCGAATGTTGGATGATCTTATGACATGGGGCGTAGTGAGACGTCGGGGTTGCAATGGCATGGCTTGTGAAATTTAAAAGGATGGTATTGTGAAGTGTGAGATATGATAACGGTTTAACGAAAACATATGTTGGAGATCTTGTGATTTGTTGTCTCCATCTATACATAATGTATTTGTTCTAGCTTTGCATTTTAAGCATGATATTACCTTGTTTGTATTCTATCACGATCGTTTCGCATCCCGTTCATATTCTTTTGTTTTCACTGAGTGGCATGCTCAAACGTGCTCTATATCACCTTTCAGGTAACGCTCGGGGTCGGGGGCGTGAAGCGGCAGGTGGTGCTCGTTAATGGTACGAGATGAAGACTTTTGGATTGGTTTATAGTCACGTGAGCCATGCGTTTCAGGGAGCAATGTTTGGATAGTCGAGTCTACGTTTAGAGTCAAAATTAATTTTAAACCTTTTGTACATATTATATTTTGTATAATGATTTAACTGGTGCACCAAACTTTGTTTCTTTTGTTTTGAATTTATGTGATACTCTGAATCGGCCGACGAGCCGATGATTTTTGATGAACAGGTTTTTCTTATTTTGTATATGGGACTTGAAATTTACAAATACTACATGCCGAAATTTTCATTATTTTTCTAAGTTAGCTATTTTACTCTTAAATTCTCGTTTCCATATGCGTACTCGGGTCCTGGGCTCTTAGATTAAGCCGGGTCGTCACATTTCAACTCTCCTCAAACCCTAGAAACCTTAATTTTGACTCCTCTTGAAAAACCTTTTTATTGATTAACTACCTACCCAAACGTAACACCAAAAACCACCCCGCTGTGCCACTGCTACCGTCGCAAAAAAGGGCTGTTGCTACCCGACGGCAAGACAACCCTTTATAGGGGCTATTTTGTGTGTCATGTCGTTCTGTCGTCTCGTGTAGTTGATTGTTGCTTATTATGTTAATTGTATGTTTTTAGGATAGTTTTTAAAGTAGGTTTAGGTGTTGGTTTCAGGTTCTTGAAGTTCTTGGAAAAATTAGCTTGAAAGGTGAGTAGAAATTGTTTAAGGTTAATTAATTTCGCGATTTGGGTTCTTTTCATTTAAAAGAATATTGTTAATGATTTTTTTTGAGCATTAAGAAGATATTATAAGCATGATTATGGATGTTTTGGGCTGTTTTAAAGGTGCAGGAATTTATATGATAATTGTAGAAAAGTTGGATTTAAAACATGCTTAGTGGATAGTTTGTCTCTTTTTGTTATGCAGCTTATTTGGGGTTGTTCTTGAGCCATTATACGATGTTTAAGGCATGTTTTGAATGATTTTAAGACCGAGCTTCTAGTTTTATGAACAAAGTTGCATGCTTAGTGCCCAATAGGAAGGAAAATTAGTCTAGACACCTTCTTGTTTTCTAAAATAGAATAGTGTTGTTCTCTGGTTTATTCCTAGATGTTGTAGATGATTTTGGGAGTGTTAAAATAGACGTTATGCTGCTGGAATTTAGTAGGAAAAGTTATTAACTCCTAGTGCCTGAAATTAGAGTAAAATTACACTAGTTTAGGCTAGTTTTACTCTTTTTATTGGAAATTTTTTGGGTGATCATTTTGTGAGTTAGGCTTGTGGTCTTGGGTGATTTTAGATCATTCTAAGATTGAGAAATTGATACTTTTCCATAATTTTAAATTTCCAAGTTTAAGCCTTTTAAAAGTCAGTTTTGGGTAGAATAAACGGTATTTCTAGGCTAGAAACCGAACTTAGGCTTGTCATGCATTAGGGTAGTGATACTTTTAGGTAAATCACATTATTTTGGTGCCTTGAATAACGTGGTTGGAGGTTCGTATTAAGTAGAGTCATACTTAATGAAGAATATGTCGTTAAGGGGAGAATTATAGTTGTGCACGCGACATAATTTCACTTAGCAAGGTAGGTTCATTCCATTTATCTCAAAGTAGGTTCGCTTGTGTGTCTTGCAAACACATAAGAGGAATACCTCAAAAGGTTGAAGCGTGGAAACACGTATTTGATGTTTTTGAGCGATAAACTCTCTTTTGTTTGCAAACAAGAGATGAGTTACGACATTGTGTTAAATGAACTTGTTTAGTGTGGAGAGAACTTATTTGGAGGTTGTAAGGTCTTTTATGGACTTAAAGGATTTAGAAAACTTCTCGTGACATTACTTTTCTTTTAACATTTTCTACTCATTGGGCATTGCCTCATGATACTAAATTTTTTTAGGTAAAAAGAAGAAGAAAACTGGTAACTGACGATGTTCGTGATCGGTGGGTCGGTTGGAGTGGATTTACATGTCGTTGGGTATTTGTTATTTTTCTTCTCTTAGTTTGTCTAGTTGGGATTTAGGATTTGATTTTGTTGAATTTGTTATGCTGAGATTTTAATGTTTATTTATATACACCTTTTTGGTGGTACAAGTTTATTGAATCGTTGAATTTTGTTTTGAAATAAGATCGATAAACACAACAAGTTTATTCTTGCATTTTAATGAAATGAGAAGATGATTTTAATGTTTTATATTGCTTCCACTGTTATTATGTGTATTTCCATGTTTTGAGAATTTGGGGATGTTACACAAAATGTAGAGACTAAAATCATGAGCAGTGTAAAATGTAGGGATCAAAAGTACTGTATTTTACCCTTATTTTTACTTTCTTAATTCTCAATGTTGCTTCCAATTGAATACAAAGGGATTCAAACGAGTTAAATGATATTTTGAAAAAATTTCAAGTAAATTTTCAGTATTAATTGTGTTTGATATCTCAGTTGTCAAAATTAAACGGCATTTTGTGATTTATTTTATAGAATTGTTTATCTATTTTACTCCTTTTTTATATCTTCTGTGTATCATATTTATTAATATGATTAACAAGTTTATATATTTAAGGGTAAAATACAAAAAACACCCATGTGGTTTTGGTCAAAGACAAACACACCCCGCTGTAGTTTGAAAATGAATATTTATACACATATAGTTTCAAAATTGTGCAAATTGACCCATTCCCTCTACGCCGTTGATTTTCTTTTAGTCATAACATTTTCGTTTGAACTTCGATTTGAATGATTCAAAATATTATGGAATCCTCGTTTCGACCTCTACGTTGTAATCATAAAAAATTTCTAAATCATTAGTATATAAAAGTGTTTACGACTTCAACACGATCGAAAATTTTGATGATGATAACTATTTTATACACTGATGATTTATAAGTTTTTAAGTAACTACAACGTAGATCTCGAAACGAGGATTCCATAATATCTTGAATAATTCAAATCGAAGTTCAAACGAGAAAGTTATGACTAAAAGAAAATCAATGGTGTAGAGGAGAGGGGTCAATTTGCATAATCGTGAAATTATAGGGGTATAAATATTCATTTTTTACCAAAAGGGATGTGTTTGTCTTTGTAACGACCCGACCCAAAGTAATCGGACAAACAAGTAAATACAAGACTCGTTTGAAATAAAAGAATCAAATCAGAGTAAAACCAAATAATTAGCGGAAGCATTTATATATTAACCAAAATATATATTCATAATAAAACCTTTAATTTTGGCGCCATTTTAAATCATTCAAACAATAAATCAAAACCAAATAAAATAAATGAAAATATAAAATCTGTAAATAACTGACAAAATAGTCAATAAAAAGAAATATCTGAAAAGAAAATAAAATGAGTAAATGACACCATCCTAAGGGCTTTTAAGTGTAGCGTCATCCTCGTCAATCGCCACGGTTCCTATTAACGTCAATATTACCTGCAAAATAAAAGTTTGCAGGACATTCGAATACCGTGAGTTTTTAGCTCAGTAGATTAAATCCAAACTCAAATAAGTAAATTAAATACATTTAATCTCATATTTATAATAACGTATGGATACTCGTCCATTCCCACCATTCATCAACAACTAGTAGGTACTTAGCCTACAAAGATCATAATCACAGTGTTCAGCTCTATAGAATAGTATCATAGTGGCCACTATGATACGTGCCACACTATCCATCGTGGTAATCACTTGTCCAACTCATCTCAACTACTTAGATATATCATAATCACAGTGTTCAGCTCTATAGAATAGTATCATAATGGCCATTATGATACGTGCCACACTATCCAACGTGATTATCATATATCTGAGTAAAATCATTCAAATAAATATCAAACAATAATAAATCTTAAATTAACTCCCCAATCGTAACTCATGGATAATAAAATAACAACAAGAACAAATATTTAAATCAACACACATTCGCATCACAAATAGTTAAAAGAAAAGAAATAACGCAATCGAGTCACAACAAGAAAATCATCTAGTTATTATTTAATTTTATAAATTAACTATATTATTATCTCATAATTGGCTCTAAAACTTATCCTAAACATTATTGTAAATCATTTTAACTAATTATTAGGTGGTTGTTAATTATTAATATTAATTAATTAAAATATTAAATTTAATATGAGTTTATTTAACTTAAATATTTTATAGGCTCTAATTATAATTAAAAACCAACTAACGGTCATAAACTAAATAAGCACAATATTCGCAACTCAAACAAGCACATAATAATAATAATAATAATAATAATAATAATAACACAATCACAATGAATTTAATTTAACTTCTAAGTAGGGATTAACCTACCTTAAATCCAAATTGGGCAAGCAATCGAGCTCGAAATAACTCCAAATAAAATCCTAACGATGACCACAACCTGTAATAATATTAATTTGAAGTTAATTTGGCGAGGACCAAGCTATCGGGACGAAAACCGGCTAGAATTGAGTCCAAAATGCCCCTGAACCTACCTGGACTGACCGGACCAGGCCCAATTGGACCAGGCTCACCTGGTCCATCCTGGACCGGTTCTACCTCCACCGCACGCAGAAAGCGCTCTCTTTTTTTTTTTTTTTTTTTTTAAAAAAAAAAAAACTTAAAACTCATCAATCTTACCTTCACGAATCTGCCCCACACTCGCCTTGGAACCACGCACGAAGAACACGACAAAAGCAACGACCAAAACGATATGAAACTCAAAGATTCCGACGGCCAAAATTCCAGAAAACGGCGAGGATCCGGCGAGCTCTAAAACCAACGAAAACGACATCTAAAAAAACTTGAAAACTTAAAGAAACTCGAAGGAATGCGATTGAATGATTTACCGAAAGAAAACTCTAATAAAACTCCACGAAACTTCAACTTTTATTGCGAATGGAGTGAACTCCGGCAAGCCTCGTTTCTGTCATTAAACGGTAGCCAGGGAGATTAGAAATCGGTTTGAAATCAACGGGAAAACAACGATTGGCAAATGAATGATCGATACCTTGTGAAAATTCGAAACGAAACTCACCCGGCTTGAGACTTGCGGCTGACGGGGAAGACGTTCACGTAGAAGAATAGTAAAACTAGGGTTGGTGGAAAAATATATATATATATATATATATATATATATATATATATATATATATATATATATATATATATATATAAGTTGGAATTTACGAAATTGCCCCTGGAATGAATAGTAAGAATTTGGGACGTAAACGGTATTCAGGTCATATCTTTTTACTCGGAACTCGGAATTGAGCGTAGTCAATTTCATTGAATTCGTATCGACGTGACGGTTCGGGAAAACTAAAGATAACATTATTCGGATCAAAATTGGTAAAATGACCAAAATACCCTCGAGTGAAAATCCTAGTTGTTACAGTCTTTGACCAAAACCACATATGTGTTTTTTACATTTTGTCCTATATTTAATTGTTATGATCGAAGAACAATCATGCAAGTTAACTAACAATCTATAAAACAAGCTTGAATATAAAAACCAGAGTAAAGAAGAGAAGAACCAAAAGAAGTTTTATAGTGGTTCGGCCAATTGATGCCTACATCTACTTAGCTAGCCATAACTTTCATTCATCAACCTTCTAGATTTGAGAATTACAAGATGAATCACTCAGCCTTACAAAAAATCTCACAGCAAAAGCTCAAGAATACAACAATGGAGATTTTGCCTTTCCTTCCCCTCACAGAGCTCCATCTCTCTCTCTGTGTCCTCTCTGTTTTGGTCACACATAATGAATTGAATAATTCCCTCAGCTCACTTGCTCAAGAACACTTAATTAGCTTAAATATATTGTTTGGAATATGATTCTAAAATATATAGGGTGACAATGCAAGATAAAATATTAATGAGAAATAATGTGATTATCTAACATTGATTAGGATGTCAAACACACGTCAATTTGAATATAACTCAAGTAGTTAGACATATACTCTCTCCTTCTTCAATCTTATGTAGTATTTCCAATATATATATATATATATATATATGGAAAATACTTTATATATACATCGATGAATCTGACTAATATGTTTGGTCAATAAAAATAGAACACGTATAAAAGTAAGTATGAGTTCGTACTCAATTGTAAATATGTAAATATTTTCCATATTTATTAAAGTAAAAATCTCACCAAATTATCAATTAAATTATGATGAAGTTCATCATCAAAATTAATAATTTACAAGATGTTATGATCTAAAGAATTGAAAAGTAAAGTACGTTTAACATCTTTATTTCATTAAACACGACTTTTCAATTTTTTTTTCCATAAACCTATTCATGCATAAAATATTTAAAAATAATCATTTACCAACCACGTTCCCCATTCCATTCTTTACCTACCATCAGGGGCGGATCCACCTTAGTGGGTGGGGGGCAGTGGCCCCCCTAAATTCTTTATTTTATTATTTTTCTAATGTAAAAATGAAATAATCTAAGTAAAAATTTGATTTTTTTAATGTATTTTATAAATTTTGCCCCCTCAAATTTTTTAAAAATATTTTTATATAGTTTTTGCCCCCCTTAAAATAAATTTCTAGATCCGCCCCTACCTACCATCACTTGTCTCTCTTTGAGAGAAGTAAAATATTAATGAGAAATAATGTGATTATCGAACATTGATTAGGATGTAAAACACACGCCAACCTGAACATAACTCAAGTGGTTATACATCTATTCTCATCTTATGTGATCGAAGATAGAGTCTCTCCTTCCTTAAATCTTATGTGGTATTTCAAAAAAAGATGTAAAATATACTTATATAGGGAAAATACTTTGTATACACATCGATGGGTCTAACTAATATGTTTGGTCAATAAAAATAGAATACGTATGAAAGTAAATATTTACCATATTTATAAAAGTAAAAATCTCACCAAATTATCAATTAAATTATGATGAAGTCCATCATCAAAATAATTAAGTTACAAGATGTTATGATAAAGAATTGAAAAGTAAAGCACGTTTAACACCTTTCTTTCATTAAACACAAGTTTTCAACTTTTTTTAATAAACCTATTCATGCATAAAAAAAAAAATCCTTTGCCAACCACATTCCCCCTATTCCATTCTTTACCTACCATCACTTGTCTCTCTTTGAGAGAAGTAAAATGATCTTCCTTAAAAGCTTTCTTATATAGATACGATATGAAGAGGAGGTAGGTAGAGACAAGTAAGACGTTTAAATCACATTTATATTTAAAAGCCATGATGTAAATTAGATTAAAAAAGTGGGTGAAGGTGGATTTTCCTTTTTCTTATTTTTCTTTATAAGATTATATTATACATAAAGCAACAATATTTAACCAACTGTAGTTCAATATAAAAAAAAAAGGTTAATACCCATATATATTATTTTAATTTATAGTGAAATATTAAAAAAAAATGGTCAATAACCAATTTTCTTTTCTAATATTGTTTACAAAATTTGGCCCATCCCAATGGCCACCAACTTTTTTTATCCGAGTATTGTGAGCTTGAAATTTGATAGATTCAAACCAACCCATTTTTTAAGGAACTATTATTTAAAGATAGTATTTTTTATACTAATAATTAAAAAATCAGAATTTTTTAAAAATTACTCGAATAACAGTTAAATTCTAATTGAACTGAAAAAGATAGATTTTTTTTTTTAAAAAATAATAATGAAAATAACAAAATAGTTCAATAAACTATTGACTATAGTTCAATTAATTAAGAAAGGCAAAAAAAAATAATAATTGAAAATAACAATAAATAATAATAAAATAGTTCAATAAATAATTGAATTGATATTTAAGTAAGTTTTAAAAAGTTTCTAACATTTTAATAATTAATATACATGATTAGATTATTTGAGACAATTTATGTTTTTAAAAAACACCAGTCATAACTAATGACTTTTAACCATTAAATAATAGGTTAAATTATACAAAATATCTCCAACCCGGGGGTTGTTTCAATTTTGTCACTAACGTTTTAAAAGTTTCAATTATGCCCTCGATCTTTTAATTTATTTCAAAATACTCTTTGTTAGCAATTTTCATTAAGTTTCATGGAAATTAAAACGCTAGAGGCAAAATATATTAAATGTGGTTGGTATTAGTTATACCTCGAAATGTTTAAAAGTTTTAATTTTTTTTGTGACATTTAAATTTTCGTAAAAACTTGAAGAAAATTACTAATAAAATATATTTTTAAAACAAATTAATAAATTAAAGATAGAATTGAAACTTTTAAAATATTAGAAGCACAGTTAAAACAAACTCGTTTGAGGTATTTTATATAATTTAACCTAAATATTATCGGTGGTGGTGGGCACCAACTTTAGTAGCACCAGTGAATAGTGATAACAGGCTTACCAATACCAAAAATAAATAAATTGATGGGCCCTACACTAAACGCTGCCTAACCGATGCCACGTAATATTGTTTCCGTTTTTTGACTCCATCCACCCACAGTTACCCACCTACCCACATCCAAGTAGAATCCTCTCACCCTCCTATTTCTTTTTCATAAAATAGTTTTCAAATGTATTTAATTTAATTAAAAAATTTATTTAAATTGATGAATAATTTTATAACTCAACTACTAAATAATTTTATTATTAAGTATTGTAAATCAAGATTATTTTTTTAAGCACTTCTAAGACCAACTCCTTCTCGTTTGACTTTTACTTTTTCGTTTGTATTTTTTCAATTCAATATTAGTATGCTCAATTTCAATAATGTTCCAAAGTAATATTTTTTTTTTGCTATCGAATACCTTAGAGCCGTTTATTGTTGAAAGTCGCTTTGATGACTATTTTAAACAGTTTTATGGTTGTGAAATTATAAAGCATTCCCTTTTACCAATCAATTTAATAAAATTGGGACACTGATTTAGTCATGTCTACTACGTGTTTTAATTTTATTAAAAAAAAAATAGATGGGTCCAATTTGTATAATCAATCATGTTGTTAATACCGTGTAAAATCTAAAAATTGCACACATATATTAACTTTTAAAGACATGATCGTAATTATTTAAGCGTTTGTTTTTCAAATTTAACTGAGATTTTTAAAATATAACTTCAAGCTTCTTTATAGAGACATAAATGAAATTGGCATTTAAAAAAGGTCAAATGTGAATTATGTAATTAAAAATGTTTAGTTTTATGAAAGATTTATAGGGCATTTAAAAAAATGACATTTCTTTAATAATGAATTTTAAATATAACAAGAAAAATTAGAATATTTAGAAAATATCACTTTTTAACCCGGTTATTTTATTAAGAAATTATTAAACTAATAATATTATAAATAAAAAAAATGGTATTAATTTCTAATTCAAAACATATCAATAATCATCCTAAAAAAATAATGAAAATTTTCATTTTGTAATATTAGATTTTTTTTTAATTGATTTAGTGAAAAGTAAATTAAATAAACAAAATTTTGCTATATACTAAATTAAGGTTAAAAAAATATCATTAGATATAATTTATCATTACGAGTCAAATATCGATACAATCTCAAATCTAATGTAATTAAAAGTTCGAACCTCCCTAATTTATAATGAAATAATTTATTATTATTATTTTTTAATTTCTGAAAAGGGTAAAAAAAAAAAAAACGAATTTTTGAAAGAGAAATAAAACGGCAAGTTGGTAGAAATGATATATAGAAGTAAAAATAACTCGCTGCGACTGCTACTGCGACGGCGAACTTCAAACTCTCAACGCTGAACAACGCACTTCCATTTTAGAGAGAGAGAGAGAGAGAGAGAGAGAGAGAATTCCTTTTCTTCCATCTCCAGGTACGCACATTTTCTAGCTTGGAAAGAAAATCGAGAGAAATTTTCGATTTTCTGATTCCATTTCATAAGTAGTTCATTTGTTTTTGTTTTGGAATTCAATTATGAAGTTCTATTCTTATGGAATTCTTCATTGACTTACTGTAATGATTTTTTTTTCGTTCATCGTAATGTTTAGGAATTTAGGTAGTGTTTATTTAATTTACAACAATTTATTCTGATTGAATGATTCTAGTAGTGCTTTTCTGCCATTAGATTAATGGATTTGAGAAATCTAATGTGTGAAAAAACTCTAAATCGCAGCGTTTTTCTGGAAATTGGTGAAATTGAGCTGCTATGGAGGCTACGGTTACGCAACAAATACAATTTTCTTCATGGATCGATTCGAGGAGAATTGCAGCGAAACCGAAGGTCTCGTTGAATTTCTCGCCTTTGTCGTTCAAGTTACAACTTCCTAGGCCTTCAAATCATCAAAGAACGGTCTCTTTGAAGGTTTCCTGTTCTTACCACTACCAGAACTCTACAGGTTTGCTACTATCTATCAAATTATCAATTTCCAATAAATATTCAATTTTCTCCTTTATAAGCTAAAAAACCGGTTTCCAGCTTATTAGAAATGGTATACTATAGAAATATGTCTAATTTAATGTTAGCATTTCAAGTTTCTTATCTTTTACGCGTGCTAACATTTTCAATCTATATTTAATCACAATTTCTCCCACTTCATTGCATCGTGGAGTTTTTACTCATCTAGTTGTTCTATTAACATTTTAAATTGATTAATCTGGAATGTGAGGAATAAGAATTTATTGGGACTTTGATGACTTCTTAGATAGATTGCATCTTAATTCTCTTTAGCTTTCTGATACCAAAAAGTTTTTGTAATTATCCTATCCTCTTATTATTGGCTAGTAAAGTAACATTGCTTTTTTCAATTTCCCTAGTGCTTGACTTGCGTTTGGATCCCTTTTTTCTCACTTGTAAAAATATACTTATATTTGCAACAACAACAACAACAAAATCTGAAAACTGAGAATCAACTTCAAATCTTAAATTTTGCTTTTGTGGGTTCAGTGTTGGAATCTGGCAATCATTGTGCTCCTATCGATGAATCCCTGATCTTACAGGTATGATTTTTCTCTTTTTAATTATTATTTTGGCTGCTTGTAGTTTTTTGTATTTATTTTCCTTATGATATATGGAATCTGTAATGTTTCTGAATTACTGCTTTGTGATATAACAAAGGGGACAGGAGTTCTCCTATCAATTGTTTTAGCTGTTTTCTTACTGGATCATACAATTGCAGAAAAAATCCCAGGAGATTGAGCCATATTTAAATGGCCGTTGTATATATCTTGTTGGTGAGTTTTTTTTCTTTCTCGGAGTACTTCAACTTTGGGTCTAAACATTTGATCTAAATCATCCTATCTACGAAATGCAGGAATGATGGGCTCCGGAAAAACGACTGTAGGAAAAGTCTTGTCGAAAGCAGTTGGTTACTCCTTTTCAGATAGGTTTGTTTCCAACTGTAGGTCTAGTGTATGCAAACTTTTCGTTAGATGTGTTGATCATAAGTAAATCTTGATTTCATAGGAAAGGAGAGATTGACAGCCTATTAATTTATACTTTTGAGTAGCACTAGCATGCAGCTGTTAAATCACATTATAATTGAAGCTGCACCAGATGCAGAATAATAATGAAGCTTGGTTTCTAAATATATTTTCATCTTGCGGAAAAAAACTTAGGACCTAGGAACTTTCAATTGGAATTATGATTACTAGATTTGTGTTTTGCTAGTCTATATGCCACCACCCACCCCCTGGTTTTTCCATGCTGATTGCTTGAACTATGTTATGTTTTGGATGCCTCAGTGACGCGTTGGTGGAAGAAGAATTTGGAAGTTCTGTAGCTGAAATTTTCAAGCTTCATGGAGAGGACTTCTTCAGAGAAAAAGAGGTAAAGTGTGGATACATGACAGTTGAATCACTTTCACACCTTGACAGTAGTGTATGGTTTATGTTCATTATTTTGCTTACCTTGCATGAGCATACACACACTTCAATTACAACTCTTTTGTTATTTTCTAGACGTTTTTAACTGTAAGGTTTACGCTTATGTGCACAACTGTCTCTCCAATGTGCACGTGAATTTTTTGTCCTTAGTTTTCTTAAAGTGTTATGTATTTTCCAAGTAATATTCTATCTTATTTCATCACTTGATATTTTCTTTTTATTTAGTTTTAAGAACCGAGCTCTTGCTTAACCTAAACCCTCATACTAGTCTCAAGGTTCAAAGCTGATATCATGATGACAGGACTACTCTGTGATAATTATCAAGTAATTTAATTTTGTTCTCTTTCTTCTGAAAGATATTCCTGGAAAGGTCACTGCCACTTGCAAATAATAAGCGAAGCTGTTTACTACGAATTGAATTTTCCTATAGAATTGACCATGAATGCATCAAAGTTCTCATGATTGAAAAGCTGTTGTCACGAGTTTCTACTTGTGCATGTATGAGCGACCAAATTGAAATCTCATTTTTCTTTTTAACACGCAGTGAACCTAGCTTGAAATCTTATTTCTGTGTTACTGTGAATTCATCTAAAAAACCTAGCTTGTTTTGTCTCTTACAGACTGAGGCATTAAGGAAAATATCTTTGATGAATCGATTGGTTGTTTCCACTGGTGGAGGAGTAGTTACTCGAACTATAAACTGGTATACTTAAATAAACTAGCTGTATAAAGAAGTGTGCATTTCTTCAGTTGTACATACAGTTGTCAGTGTCATTTGAATTTACCTTTGTTTTTACAACTTATCAGGAAATATATGCATAAAGGGATAAGTGTCTGGTTGGATGTGCCTTTGGAAGCCTTGGTGAAGAGAATTTCAGCCGTAGGGACCAATACTCGTCCTCTGTTGCATCAGGATTCGACTGATGCATACTCAAAGGTATTTTTTTTTTCTTCTACTACAGAATGATGCCTGACCAAACTTCGTTCTTTGGGAAAGGAGTTAAATGCATACTCTTTTTTCCTTGATTGAAAAATATCATTAACAGGTTTGTTAGTGAACAAAGTGTTCTGAAGATGAAAATAATTCCAAAAAGAAAAAAACCTTTTATTACGTTCAAGTGCCTTTTCGTTTTCTTTACATAATTAATTCACATATGTAAATTTCTTTAAATGCACAATAGCTTTAATTTGTAGTACCTTTAAATGAACGACATAAAACAAAATGAAACATATATTTCAAACTATAATTTCAAACTGTCTGTTTCTTGAAGGAAGAAAATGGAAATCAATTAAGAAAATAATTTTTAGAACGGTTTTAGAATGTACACTCAAATAAATCTCTCTTTGGAATGAATTAACATACCACTCATATTTTACCCTGGTTATCTGCAGACTGTCGTTCGTTTATCTACTCTTCTGGAAGAGAGGGGTGATGCTTATGCCAATGCTCAAGTCACAGTTTCCTGCGAAAGTATGTTTGGCATCTCTTATTTATATTTTTCATGCAATCTACCAAACAATTTAAGAAAGACTAGGAAAATGATATGATTTTAGCTCGATGTCTTTTAAAACAGCTCGATAATTTCGGTTGTACAGTCTTTATCTTATAATACTACTTACTGCAGAAGGCATGCCATTTAATTGAGCATCTTCAAAACTTGTGCATTTCAAGAGTTATCATCTACTGCAGTTTTCTGTCGCACGTGAGAATTATGCTTACTATTCTGGAATTCTAAAATCTCGATATCAAATGGTTACATTTCACCTTTGCAGATATCGCGGATAAACTGGGCATTAAAGACGTATCCAAACTCACACCCCTCAACATAGCAATGGAGGTCTCTTTCTCTCCCAAAAATGAAAATAATCCACATTATAATTATTTGAATCATTTTCATTTTTCCACCACAAATTCCATACTATTTTATTTTGACAATTCCTTGTTTTTACATTTTCCTTAGGCACTCGAACAAATTGAGAACTTTATAAAAGAAGAAGACGGTTATATCGCATTGTAATTTTCGTAATCTTCCACGAACGATTGCCCATTCAGGTATTTTAGTCATGCTTCATAATTGGTCTTGAGCACTCAATGCTTCTATTTCAGTTTCCTTACAATATTGTGTAATTTTTTTAAAACTAATTCAGGCATTTATCAACAAGTTGATAAGAGGCAATGGATGGAACAAATTGGATTTTTCTCTCCCTCATTATTTATTGGCAATTTATTTGCTCAAGGTTTCCTCCTGCACCAGTTTCTTGTCCTTGGAAATGTTTGATCTAGTCTCATGCTATTGTAATTTAAAAAAAGAAGCAATGCTTCTCTACATTTTATCAATAATGGGTGATATTGTTGATTTAAACATTTTATACTAACTTCTCTTTAAGTCACAATCATACAAAAAAATTAGAACGGTTATTGAAATAACATATTTTTACATATTAATCACTAAAATATCAAAACTTTTTACAAATTAGTAAAATAGCATAATTATAATTCAATTATTTATTGAACTATAGTTGAATAATTTATTGAACTAAAAAAAGTAAAAAAAAATCAACAAATTCATCAAAAATAGTAATGTAAAACAATTAAATAGTTCGATCAATTATTGAACTTTAACTTAAAAAAGCAAGAAACAACAAATTCATTATTAAACATAACAAAATATTAGTTCAATTATTTATTAAACTATAATTATGGCATTTGAATAATTTTTAAAAAGTTCTGACATTTTAGTAATTAGTATACTGATTTATGCTATTTGTGATCATTTCTAAAAAAAAAAAAAATTAGCTATAGTTGGGTTTGAAATGAATTAGTGAAGTTGATTTAAGTTTTTGAGCCGTTGATCCTATTGATTATGTTTTGTTAAATTCTACGTGTTGTGTCAAAAAAAAAAAAAATTTGAGGTTTTCACATATGACAAAATCATAGTCCATATTACAAATATGGTAGTCTGAAAAAGAATTTGTGAAAAATATGATTTTTTTTTAATAAAAAAAAGGACCTATTTATCATATTTTATGTCAATTATAGATATATTAAAACAAGAGTAAATCTCTAACTCACATAAAAGTAAGGGATATTTCATTGGATGGTAGGTTTTGATGTAATATTTATAAAAATATCAATTCTAAAAAGTATTTACAAATATGACAATTTTTATAATGTTAATCAGTGATTAACAATAATTAATGTGTATCAGTGATAAACTTAGTGTAAACATATATAATTTAATGTTTATCACTGATTCCCCCAATAAAATTATTATATTTACAAATATTTCTTAGAGCTGATATTTTTACAAATATTGCTAAAAAAATTACTAATTTTGCAAATTCCCCTAAAAGTAAAACAACATAGGTCAATTATTAATCGTATTTTATTTTAATCACTAATATATAATAGAGTATAAATATCAAAATAGCCACTTTTATCTCTTTTTCCCTTTAGACACCATTTTAAAAATATTACTTAATAGTCATATCTAAAAGTAAAAATACAAAAACACCCTTAATATCAAATCATCATCTCTCTCCTCCCTCACTTGCCATCCATTCCCTTTTTTTTTTTTTTTAATATTAACATAATTCTCTCTCTCATCTACTATTTCATAATTATTTTCAAAAATATTTTCCCTCCCTTTTTCTTCTATATATTAGATTCTCTCCCTCCCTCCCTTATTTTTTTTTTCTATTTTTCTCTCATTTCTTCTTCCCTCTCTCCCTCATTTCTTTTTCATTTCTCTATCATTTTATTTCAAACCTCCATTGATTCTCTCATTCTCTCTCTTTTTTTTTTAAAAAAAATCCACCATTTTTATCTTTTACAAACATTCATCGCATAAATTTCCTACAGTTTTTTAATTTACCATCTCTCTCTTTAATTTCTTCTTATTCTCGTTTTTTTCCTAAATATTTTTCACTGTTTTGTTGGGAATCTCGAAGATCTAAACAAAAAATAATATGGATTTGACGAAAGATATTATTATTATTTTTTAGTTTTTTATATTTCTTTTTCTATTTATAATCTATGTTGTATTATGTAATATACGTAATTTCTTAATAATGTTTTCTGACATGTAATATATGTAATATACGTTTTTTTTGTTTTATCATTCAAGATAGTGTTTCTCTAAATGTAACTTTTTTTGTAATATACATAACAGTTTTTTGTTTTCATTCTATTTCTATTTTGCTTAATGTACAGTTTGTAATATACGTACAATACATTTTTCTGTGGTCTGTTTAAATATATATTTTATAATATACGTGATATACATAACTATGTGTTTTTCTTCAGTTTACTCCACTGTTTTACTAAATGAATATTTTGTAATACACGCGATATACGAAATGACGAGTGTTTGATGTACACCCCGTTTCTTTTATGTTCATTGTGTAATATACGTAATATAATATACATTTCTTTTTGTTTTGTTTGCATATTAAGTTTTTTTTCCGTACATTAAGTATTATGCAATTAACACTCTTTCGTTTTCATTTGCAGATAAAATTACATGTATATTACGTACTTCCACACTTTCTCAAATACACTTACGATGTGAAAGACTATATATCCAATATACCAGATGTACAAAACATTACATGAGAGGGGAAACTATAAATAATATACTTAAAATGAATATAAAAAATTGAATTAAAATCGAAGTATGTAGTATAGAATCAAAACATAAAAAAAATAAAAATTTACAAAATTTACTAAATATACTAAAGAACTATGAACAATATACCGAATATACTAAAAACCGATGGAAGAAAAAAAACATTGGGAAAGAAAAATTGTATTGAAAAAAAAAAAGTTAGACGTGTCAGACTATGCCTGACATACGAAAAAGACAAAATGGGTATATTAAAAAATTGAATAGTAAAAGTGACTAGATATTGCACTTTTTAATACGCATGGCCATTAATGATATTACCCTCCTCAAGGTGACTATTTTGATGAGAAGAACTTGGATCAGCAACCAAGGCTGCACCGGCCCAATCCGGTGTAGCCACGCTTCAAAAAAAAAAAAAACAAAAAAAGAAAAAAATAAACCCCAGGTGGCTGCTAATTTATGAGCAGCCAAGTTTTTCTCTATTTTGATTTTTCATCCTATATAAAAATCTAATATATTATTGACAAATATAAAATAACGAGAATACCACTGATTTGATGATCACCGATTTGCTAACATCTTAATTAAAAAAACACACAAATTTAAAAAGTTGTCGTTCACTCTCTTAATCACTGATTAAAATAAGAAAATCAACAAGAGTGAATCAAAGACGATAACAATTATCAATTGGCAGTATTCAATACTCAATCATTCAGTTTTATCTATATATCAATGATCAATTTGTGATAAACTGGAATTTCAATAAAATATTGACTCGTAAAACATTTTTCACTGAATTACCATAGCTGCTACCATCTTAAGCAATGATAGTGAATCGAAGAAAAAAAAATATTTGACATCTCGGTTGTGTCAATACTTAACCATTCAATTGTCACATATGGTAGCGTTGAAAATCTATGATTATCACGAATCAATTAGCTATGGCTTAAAAGAATGTCTTAAAATAGTGTGTGTGTATATATATATATATATATATTTTTTTTTTTTTTTTATGGTACAATTACTGAAATAACATATTTTTGCATACTAATTACTGAAATGTTTGAACTTTTCAAAAATTACTCAAATAGCATAATTATAGTTCAATAATTTATTGAACTAAAAAAATTAATTTTTTTAACAAATTCATTGAAAATAATAATAAAAAATATCAAATAGTTCAATAAATTATTGACTTTGAACTTAAAAAACCATAAAACAAACAAATTCGTTAAAAATATTTATCAAAAAATCGTTCAATAATTAATTGAATTATACTTCAATAATTTATTGAACTATAATTATGCTATTTGAGTAATTTTTAAAAATTATGACATTTTAGTAATTAGTATGCAAATTTATGTTATTTGAGACAAATTTTTTATTTTAATTCTTCTTTTTATGGGAAGCTATTTATCACAAAACTCCCAACATTCTCAACAAAAAAAAGAGCAAGAGTTTTTGGAAAGACAATAATCAAACTTGGACAAAACACTTCATTAAAACCAGCGTTTAAACATATTCAAAACCCAACACAAAGATGGGGTGCTTTTTTAAATCCTCCTTTTCGCCTTTTTGGCTCTTTCATTTATCAACGAAAAATTATATTTATTATTAAAAAAGAATCAACAAAAATTCAAATAACCCAACAAAGTGCACTTTATGCCTAACCAGCTCGAGCTTTCCAAATAACTCATTTGAGTAAAATCAATTTATTTGAACCGTACATCTATCTATCGACACAAAATGAGCCGTTTTAAGAAGTTGGTTTCCTTCTTCATGCATACCAAGACTATTTAGCGACTAAGGGAATGAAAAAAATTTCAAAACCCAAATGCCAAAAGGACAAGAAGAACAATACATTTTTCTCCAATGGACATATGTTGACCATAACTCCAATTAACATTAATCATAAGAGAGTAATTATTTATAAAAACCCCTAGTCAAAAAGCTCGAGGCAGATGCATGAAAACAGATGAAGTAAAAAAAAAAAAATTCTCAAGGCTCAATAAAATTAGGGTTTTCAAGATCTTTTGGTTTCAAGGATGTATTATTGCTATGTTAGATTATTTTTTTCTCCATAAATACTACTGAAAATAGATGAGGTCAAGTCCCTTGCATTGCATGAATTAATATATCATAACAATTATGGATTGGAAACCATATATGCTATCTACATACTGAAGTTACCAACTAGTAAAAATCATCCTTTCCAACTGCATAAATAAATAGCAATGGAAATATCATCAGCCTAGCGCAATGACATTACTTGCTTGTTTCGCAGCTCGATTTCAAGGACAAAAAAATGATTACCAATAGTTTCCTAACTTTCAAGCAGAAAACTTGGACGTAAACCTACCAAAGAAGCTTAAAAGTTGGCATAATCATCATCCATCCAGGGCCGGTGAAGAAACGTTTTACTGCAGATGCTGCTGCATATTTATCTTCTAGGAAGCCCATCTCATTGTTAATGGGGAAATCCAGAAGCAGTTCTAATGCACTATATGATGACGCGCCGTACTTGTGGGCACTTGACGAATCGGACTTGGACATCAAAATATCAGCCATGTATTTGAAAATTTTGTCCTTGGTTTCTTCATTTTCATTGCATTCCATGTCTGAGGAACCAGCAAAGTCCAATATCACTATCAGTAGTGACAGCAAAAATCGGCTCACATTTTGTCGAAGAAGATATGGGACTCTGGTTCTGGCATGCAGTTATCCTTCAGGCTTCATTGACCTACAGAATGAATCATCAACTTCAGAGTTTCAATTTGAAGAAAAAAGTCAGAATCAGTGGTCCTTCCCATGGGATATGGGGTGAGAGAGTTAATGCAGAGGTTTCTCATTATGAGGTTTAACAATTACACAATACCGATATGAGAAAATAAGCGAAAAACAGGAGAAGAATTGAATGCGGATTCTCACAAATTGGCAGGACTTTGCTATGTTAGATTTCAATCATTTGTTTCGAGAATTGTGGTATCAAATACATAACCAGCAGCTTTCATCTGCATAGTTATTTCATCCAAGACTAAATAAATCAAATCCGCCTTCTCATGGGCTTTGTCTCTCGAAACGAACACATGAGTATCATTATTCACCTCAATCCAGCTCCTTCCAGGTTCTTTAACCACACCATTAGTATCCATTTTCAGCCTCATCCTTTTAACATCTCTCCACATACCTTTAGATGCAAAAATATTTGAAAGCATAGTATATGATCCACTGTCCATTGGTTCAATTGAAATTGCCATCTCTGCAGCATGAATGGCTAGCTCAACATTACCGAAAACTGCACATGCACTTAGTAAAGTCCTCCATACTAAGGCTGACGGTTTCATTGTCATCTTTTCAATGAATTCTCTAGCTTCTGATAACCTACCAGCTCTACCCAAAAGAGAAACAACAGAAGCATAATGTTCCGTTCCCGGTTCCACTTCGTATCGGGCCATCAAATGAAAATGTTTAAGTCCATCTTCTATAAACCCCGCATGACCACAAGCTGATAGCACACTCACAAAAGTGATGTAATTAGGATTTATACCATTGTTTATCATTGTCTCAAATGTCTTGAGAGTTTCTTCTGCTTTTCCATGCTGTGCATACATTGCAATCATGGAGTTCCAGCATGCTGTATCTTTCCATACTGAAGAGGAAAATATTTTGTTAGCTTCTTCAAAACTTCCACATTTGGCGTACATATCCACCAAGGCATTGGTGATGAAAGGGTCTAATCCTAGACCCATCTTCATGAGTTGATTATGGAACTGTCGACCGTGTTGGAGACTTGTCAGATTACTAGCTGCTGTAACCAGAGTTGCAAAAGTGAACTCATTTGGCCTTTCTCTTGAAAATTGTAAATCGGAGTATAGTTTGAAAGCCTCCTCACCTTTGGATTGTAAGCTATATCCAGAAAATAGAGCATTCCAGACAACTATATCTTTATCAATCGTCTCTTCAAACACATATCTTGCATCTCTAATGCATGAACATTTAGAATAAACATCTATGAGAGCACTGCTTGTAAACTTGTCTAAAGAGACCCCATATTTGATGGCAAGCCCATGAATTTGCTTGCTCAGTTGCAAGCAAGATAATGCAGCTGATAATCCTAAAAGGCTTACAAATGTTAACAGGCTTGGTGAAAAATGCCTTAACCTTATCTTATTGAAAACTTTCAATGCTTCACATAGGTACCCTTGTCTTGAATATCCTTCAATCATTGCATTGTAAGAGACAACATTGTGACAAGTCATAACATCAAAGATCCTTTCTGCATCAGCCAAGGAATTACATTTTGAATACATATCAATCAAAGAATTTATCACAAAACTATCATGTTCAAGACAAGCCTTGATAATATAAGCATGTATTTGTCTTCCAGGTTGTAAAGCATCCACTGAACCACAGGAAGTGAGAACACTAGAGCAAGCATATTCATCTGGCTTCCATCCCATTCTAAACATTTCACCAACTAGTTCCACAGCTTCCCAATCATATGAATTTTGCATGTACCCAGCAATCATGGTGGTCCAAGAAATAATATTCTTAACATCCATTTTATCGAAAAGGTCTTTCGCAGCTTTCACTCTCCCACATTTTGTATAAAAGTCTATTAGAACGTTATATGTTGAAACATCCATTCTTGTCCCTCTCCTTAAAACATAAGCATGAATTTGCTTACCGCCTTTCAGAAAACCATGCATTGAACATGCACTTAAAATGCTGGATAGTACATATTTATCAGGGGTGACATTGTTTTCTATCATTTTGTTAAACAATTGCAAGGAAACTTCACTTCTTCCACTTTTTGTGTAACCAGTAATAATGGAAGTCCAAGTCACAGTAGTCTTCACAGCTAAACCATCAAATACCAATCTCGCTTTATCTACATCACCGTGTTTAGCATACAATTCCACCAAAGAGGTTCCCACATAAACATCCTGATCAAAACCTGTTTTAACAACATAACTATGAACTTGGTGACCGGGTTCGCCACCTTCACGTTGAACACAAGCTTTGATAACGCTAGCTAAAATGTACTCATTCAGATTCTCATTACAAGTTCTTCGAAATTCTAAGAAATACAGCAATGCCTTTTCATTATACCCTTGGTGGGCATACATAGAAACCATTGAAGACCAAGATATTAGGTTCCTTTCAGACATTTTATCAAACAGTGTTCCCGCATCATCAACGCGGCCAAATTTGGAATACGAATGCAGGAGAAGGTTTGATAAAAATACATCATGTTGCAAGCCCCACAAGACAATTAGACAATGAATCTTTTTACAGTATAAAAAAGATTTATCTGAAACAGGTACTAGCAATAGGTTGGCAAGTGCCTTCTTTTTAAGTCGCGGTTTTTGGACCGATAAAAAAGGGTGTATCGATTGAACAAGTGGCGACGTCGAATTGAAGAATTTGCAGTTTCTTATTTTGGTAATTGGTAAAGAAGTATGATGGATATTGAAGAAAAAATAACGTCCCATACTTCCATATGAATTAGACAATTCATTGGTCAGGAGATGGGAAAACAATTCCAATTATATTCTCTTTCTCCTCTTCACCATTTTCTCAGCAAAAATATGCAGCTTCATATATATATATATATATATAGAGAGAGAGAGAGAGAGAGAGAGAGAGAGAGAGAGAGAGAGGAGATTCAAAGAAAAACAATAAAAAAAAAATTATATTGCAGAATTACATACAGCCCAAGACTGCTAGCTTCCTTTTCTGATAGTTGGATTGTTTAGTTGAAGGAATTGAAAAAGAAAGCACGGATCAATCAGCCATGGAGAAAGGGGTAAGAATTGAGAAGAAGACAGAGAGTGAGAGATTTTGCTAATTGAGAAGAAGACCGTTGGAAAGGAGAGAAAAACAGAAATTTAAAAATGTCATTGTGGAAAATCATTTTATACAAATTAACTCAAATAGTATGTTTCTGCAAACTAATTATGGAAATGTCGATTCAAATAGTTATTATTAAACTATAGTTTGATAATTGAGAAATTTGCTTCAATAACCTTAAAATTTCTCTTCTAAGGTTGTGTGACCCTCCCCTCATTCATTTCTTTTTTTTGACCTCATGACCCTATGAAAATACAAAAATATCCTTACTTTATTTCCCCCCAAAAACCCTCACCTTTTTCTTTATTTTCCCTCCAACTAAACTCTCACTCTAATTTTTCTCATCTCTCATCTCTCATCTCTCATCTATCTCAAAAATTTTACTTCAAATAGCTCAAAAATTATACTTCAAAACAAGTTATGTGTTATTATTTCATTATTATTTTTTCTTTAATCTCAACACTCTCTATCTCTTCACAAACTTTTCTATAAGGGATTCATATCTATAAACTTTTCAATTTATCTAGATTTAAATGATTTGTTCACATCAATAACAACAACACAAAACAAAAACCCGGAATTTTGAACAGAGATGAGAATTTTTGACCGAGATTAGCTTTCAAGATGAACCGAGATTAGCTTTTGAAAATGAACCGAGATGAGATTTTTTTTCACCGAGATTAGCTTTCGAGATGAACCGAGATGGGAATTTTGAACCGAGATTAGCTTTCGAGATGAACCGAGATGGGAATTTTGAACCGAGATTAGCTTTCGAGATGAACCGAGATGAGATTTTTTTCACCAAGATTAGCTTTCGAGATAAATCGAGATGGGAATTTGGAACCGAGATGGGAATTTGGAACCGAGATTAGCTTTCGTGAAGAACCGAGATGGGAATTTTGAACCGAGATTAGCTTTCGAGATGAACCGAGATGAGAATTTTGAACCGAGATTAGCTTTTGAGATGAACGGAGATGAGAATTTTGAACCGAGATTAGCTTTCGAAATAAACTGAGATGGGAAATTTGAACGGAGATTAGCTTTCGAGGTGAACTGAGATGGAAATTTTGAACCGAGATGGGATTTTTTAACAGATATTAGCTTTCGAGATGAACCGAGATGAGAATTTTGGACCGAGATTAGCTTTTGAGATGGACTGAGATAGGATTTTTAGACCGAGATGAGCTTTGAAGATGGACTGATATGAGTTTTTTGAACCGAGATGAGATTTTTGGACTGAGATGGATTTTTTTAAAAGAATTTTTGACAGTTTAGATATAGTTATATGGATTTATTTGAATTTGTGTTGGATATATTTGAACAATTTTTTTAGATTTCAAGGATTTGAATGAGAGATGAGATGAGATAATGAAATATGAAGTGAAAATATAGTAAGGGTATTTTTGTATTTTCATAGACACATAAGGTCAAAAAATTGAAAAAGTTGAGGGGAGGGTCAGAGAACCTTAAAAGGAAAATTTGGAGGTTATTGGGACAAATTTCCCTTGATAATTTATAGATTTTTTTTTACATCTTTTTAGTTTTTAATACGTAAATATTTGTTATTTCAGTAATTGACCTAGATAATTATATCATTTTCCTAATTTTTAAAGATAATAAAACATGTCACTATTGATTTCCTCTTTGATTTATTATATTAAATTGGAGGAAGAAATATTTAAATTTTCGACTTTATGTCTAACCAATTGAGTTATATTCATATTGGCTCATTACTTAGTTACCCACTGTTTTTAGAAAAAATAATCACTCACTACTAATTAGATTAGATTTTAGGCCATGTTAAAATAACCATTTTTATTTTTAATAAATATTGAACCAAATATATTTGATTATAGTTTTATATTTTTTTTAAATATAGAACTAAAAAATAGTTATAAAATAAAAATGGAAAACTATTTTAAAGATTACTTTTTTCGTTTTTGAATTTTATTGATAATTTTAAAAACGTTTTTCAAAAGTTAAAAATTGAAAAGTTTTCATTTGAATTCAATGAAAACATAATGAGTTACCGAATAATCTTATTTTTCAAAAATAAAAACTAAAGACTAAAATTTTAAAAATGGAAACAAAATATTATCATACAACGCCATAGATTTTAATGTTCACTCTCTAAATAATCATTAATTTATTAAATCTCCATCTCTATTATATTCCATGAAAGTAATAACTAATGTGAAAAATTGAATCACTAGATTTTGAATTAATTTTTAGAAATAATTAAGTTGTAGTTGGTTACACCTGCCATTTAGTTTTAATGGATTTGCCATTACGTTTAGTGAGTAAAAACTGTTTGATTCATTAAAAATATTTACAATTTTTTTTATGCAATGATTTTGATTATATCATCGATCTAACGTGTTTTAATATTTTTTAGGAAAAACTTCTTAGGGGTGTTTGTTTGTAGTGTTTGGGGATGGGGATCTAAACCCCATGGTGATCTTATGCCCATCCCCATGTTTGTTTTGCCAATAAAGAAGGGGATTGAAACCCCATGGGGTTCCCATAGCCCCCATCTATGAGGTTTACAACACCTCCAAAACACATGGGGATCTTATCACCCCATGGAAAAGATGAGAGAGATAGGAAGAGAAGAGAGGAGTGAGAGAAAATTTTTATTTTATATTATAATTTTATTATTCTCATCCCCATCCAAAACCAAACACAGTGATCTCGTCCCCCGTCATCTCTTCCCCATACATCTCATTCTCAGGCATCTCAATCTCATGCAAACCCGGAAACAAACGCCCCCTTAGTGGTTTTTAAAGGGTTAGTTACTGAAATAATATATTTGTATATATTAATTATTGAAATGTAATTTTTTTTTTTAAAAATTATGTAAATAACAATTTAATAATTATTAAAGTAGTTTAATAATTTATTGAATTAAAAAAAGATTAAAAACCGATAATTTCACTGAAAAATAATAAAATATTAATTTATTAAACTAAAAAAATGTCAAAAATCAATAAATTTAGGAAATAATAACAAAAAATAATAAAATATTTCAATAAATTATTTAATAACTATTTGAGTAATTTTTAAAAAGTTCTGACATTCCAGTGGAAGTCATCAGTTCGAGCCTGATTATCCCTAAACCCAATGTGAGTTTTTCTATTTTTACTTGCTCCCCCGCCGTGATCGAATGAGAATGGATAAGAGGCTCGTGGGATTGACGTGAGGGGGTAGGGATGGCTATATTTCTGGGAGACTCTAGGAATAATTTTTTTCGCTATCTTTTTTCGCGAACCGCCTAAAGTTCCAACTAAAAAGATGAAATGATTTCTCATTATCTCAATTGAAGTAATGAGCCTCACAAACTATTTAGTTTTATTTTAGATTTCTTTTCTAGGGATACGATGTATATCCCAACTATGCATGAACTCTCATGTCAATTCTATTTGTGATTGATGAATGATTTTTCTCATTTATGTTGAGTTATCATTTTGTTATTAATGCTTGTAATTACTTGATCACTAGTTGTATGATTTAAGATCTGTTCTTAATTAAGAAATTAGACAGATTAGTCCTGAATGTTTAACCATAGGTTAAAGTCAAAACATGAGGAAGATTATGAACCTTGTGTGGCATTACGTGATTTTTATAAATAGGTATATATGTGGAAATTATGTAATTTGATTTCCATAGTCTTAATGCTTTTTAAAAGTTTAAATTTACACAAAGTTGTTGTAAATTGACTTATTAGATTGGTTGCTAATACTTGAGAAAGTTTAAGTAGTTAACTTAGTGGAATTTCAGTGTCAACATAGGGTTAAATGAGATTAAATTACAAATAGAAAAACTTGAGTTAGTTAGGTGAAGTCGGAGTCCTAAATTTTGCTTATATTTTATTCTTTATTATTTTTTTTATCATTTTTAGTTAACTATCACTGATCTTTATTAATTTGTCAAATAGATTAAGGTTAGATTAGTTGATAATTATTAATTAATTTACAATCCATGTGACAGACAATATCCACTTTTCACTTTATTACTTTTGTAATTATTCGTAAACTTGCGGAATCGTGCAACAATTTACAAACACAAAAATTTTAGTATAGATTTTTGTTCTCTCCCTCTGTATTCATATTAAACACAGTGTTATGATAGCTCCATACCATGGACATTTCATAGGTATATACCTTATTTATTAGGGGTGTAAGTTAAAACCGAAAAACTGACGAAACCAAAGATACCGACCGAAACCGATAAAGTCGGTCGGAGTCGGTTTTGGATTACCCAAAACCGACCAAATTCGGTCGATTTTATAAAAAAAATTTGCCTACTCCGACCGCCCCGACTGACCACCAAGTTAAAACCGACCGACCGATCGGTCGGCCGATCGGTCGGTGCCAAACCATCTTTCTAATTTTTCGGTCGCCGGCGGTGGTGAATGTTTTTTGTGCAAAACCGACTAAAACCTACCCCGACCGACCGATTTACACCCCTATTATTTATATATGAGATTAACACTCACTACAAAAAAAAAAAGTCAAAATGCGACCAACCATTTGCGACAAAAAAAAAGTGGTAGTTTTTTTGTGACCATTTGGACACTTTTTTTTAAGGTTGACTCAAAGTGACCATCTGGTCACTTTTTTTGAAACCAAATTGCGACCAAAATCAGAAGCAGTCATAAAAAATGGCGCGAAAGAAGCGACCATTTGGTCACCTGAAAAAACGACCAAGTGGTCGCATTTTGGTGACTTAAAAAATGACTTGGTAGCAAAAAATAGCGCGAAATAAGTAACCATTTGGTCACCTGAAAAAACGACCATCTGGTCACATTTTTGTGACTTAAAATACAGTTTGGTAGTAAAAAAAGAAGCGTAATTTTGGTGGAAAGAAAGCTACCAGTTGGTCGCCTTTGGAAGTGACCATCCGGTCGTATTTTTGTGACTTGAAATATAGTTTGGTAGCAAAAAAAGGCGCGGAATTTTGGTTGGAAGAAAGCTACCAGTTGGTCGCCTTTGGAAGTGACCATCTGGTCGCATTTTGGAGACTAGAAATATACGTTGGTAACAAAAAAAGGCGCGTAAATTTGGCGGGAAGAAAGCTACCAAGTAGTCGCCTTTGGAAGTGACCATTTGGTCGCATTTTGAAGTGACCATTTGGTAGTAAAAAAAGGCGGGAAATTTTGGCGGGAGAAATACGACCAGATGGTAGTAATTTTGTGACCATAGGGTCGCAATTAAGCAGAGGAATCCATTATAAAATCTCCTCCTCCCATTGTGGAGAAGATAAGAAAAAAGAAAAATGAGAGAGTGGATGTATATTCGTTTGATAGACGAGTATTTGAACGATGAGTTCGTGGCCGGGGTTGAACAGTTTGTTGAGTTTTGCAAGACAACTGTCTATTACGCGAATTATGGTGAAAAGCAGCTACGATGTCCGTGCAGAAAATGTGATAATAGAAGAATCATACCGGTTTCAGATGTGAAGGTTCATCTTTATAGTCGGGTATTTGTGGAGAATTATTATCTTTATAGTCGGGTGTATCATGGGGAGACGAGGGAAATGTTCGATGCTGCAGTATAGGAAGCGAGACAGTACGAGGGTAGCAGCTCGAATGCGGACGTTGTCGTCGAAGAACCCAATAAAATACAACAGTATAGTCAGATGCAGCAAATGATACTTGATGGTGTGGGATATGGGGGCGGAAATGAAAGTTATCGTGAAAGTTTGAACGTAGACGACGAAAGAGAATGGGTTGTTGAAGAAGAAATGAATCTGAAAGCACGTAAGATGCACGATCTGCTGAAGACAGAGAGTCGACCGTTGTACGAAGGTTGTCAGGTTAGTCAACTTGCTGCTGCTACAAAACTTTTAAATATAAAAGCGCAGTATAACTTACCTGCTAGAGGATTTGATTCGGTTGCATCGTGGTTTCGTTGATGCGCTCCACAAGAAAACCTGATGCCGCAAAGTTTGTACGACACGAAAAAGCTAGTGGAGGGACTCGGGTTACCCGTAGAGAAGATAGATTCGTGTCGAAACGGGTGCATGATCTACTGGGATGTGGATGCGGATCTGCATCACTGCAAATTCTGTAAGGGGAAACGTGGGATGATTCCGTACGCCCGCATGTTCTATTTACCGCTGACCCCACGTTTGCAACAGTTGTATGCATCGGATATCACAGCTTCAAAGATGAGATGACATCACGAGCATGCACAGGATGAAGGTGTTATGCGACATCCCTCAGACGCTGCGGCTTGGAAGCATTTAAATAATTGTCATTCTGATTTTGCACAAGATCCGAGAAATATGAGATTGGGCTTATGCACAGATGGCTTTAACCCGTTCGGGGCATCCGGGGCGCAATATTCAGTTTGGCCGGTGATGGTAACCCCGTATAACTTGCCACCCTCGATGTGTATGAGAGACCCGGTGATTTTTCTCACAGTGATCGTACCTGGCCCGAAAAGTCCAAAACAGAAACTGGATGTTTATTTGCAACCACTTATCGCAGAGTTGAAGAGGTTGTGGACAGATGGTGTCATGACGTACGACATCTTGAAGAAACAAAATTTCTTGTTGCGCGCGGCGTTAATCTGGACGATCAGTGACTTCCCTGCGTATTCAATGTTGTCAGGTATGTTGCGTTCACGTTCATTATTTCTTGAGTATGAGTTTTGATTGTTTTGTTTAGCGTTCATTAGTTAATAATTGTAAACATCAATCCCCATCCTCTATTAAAGGATGGAGTACGGCTGGTAAATACGCATGTCCATATTGCATGCTAGACACGGATGCGTTTTACCTCAAAAACGGTCGGAAAACCTGTTGGTTTGATTGCCACCGTCTATTCCTGCCGTTGAATCACGCGTTCCGTTCAAACGGTACTGAATGGAAGAAGGGTCGGCGAGTAAGAAAGGAAACCCCCCCGATAATGTACAATGGAAGGCAGATTCTGCACGGTATAGATGCAATAGGGATGCAGAAGATTACAGTGGAAGGTGCAGAGCTTGCAAACAATGCGGCTGGAAAAAACACGGGTTGGAAGAAACGAAGTATTTTTTGGGATCTACCGTATTGGGAAGATCTACTTGTCAGACACAACCTGGATGTAATGCATATCGAGAAGAACTTCTTCGACAACATTTTCAATACGGTTTTGAACGTTCCTGGCAAAACAAAGGACAATCAAGGCACGCGTTACGATGTACGGAAGATATGTAACCGCCCCGAGTTAGAGCTTGACGACAATGATAATTACGCAAAAGCAAAGTACATGTTGACGATGAATGAAAAGAAAACACTATTTGAGTGGATCAAATCCATCAAATTCCCGACCTGGATACGTTTGAACTGAGTCCGTGTATAGACAGTCAAAAACATGTCATGTTCGGGATGAAAAGCCACGATTGTCATGTATTCATGCAACGATTGATGCCCGTCAGCGTTGATTGTTCTAGAGAACAGACATTGGGAGCCGCTTGCCCAGTTGAGTGTTTTTTTTCAGGGACTTGACGTGTACAGAGCTGACTGAAGCTACTGTCGCTTCAATGAGTTCGAAGATTGCTATTATTATCTGTAAGTTGGAGCGAATGTTCCCACCTGGCTTTTTTGACTCAATAGAGCATCTTCCAGTGCATCTTCCATACGAGGCATTCGGTCCATTATCACTGGATGTACCCATTTGAAAGGTTAGCAAACTTACTTTGTATATAATTCAAGTTTTTTAATGTTAAACTTATCAGAGGTTTACTTAATTGTTTGTAACCCACAGGTACTTACGTCGGTTGAAAAAGACGGTCGGAAATAAAGCAAGAGTCGAAGGATCTATCTGTAGTGCGTACCTAACGCAAGAGACTACCACGTTTTGTTCATACTACTTTGATCAATACATTGCTGAGCAGTTTCGTCCAGCGACACGAAACGTTATCGAAAATTTACTTGAAGGTGTTGACGTAAACAACCTGCCCATATTTACTGAACCTGGCATGATAGTTGGAAGATCAGTGCGTAGGCCGTTGACCGATTCTGAGTATCACGTAATGCAGAGCTACGTGTTATGCAACTGCCCAGAAGTCAAGCCTTACATCGAGAGTGAGTTCTCGTAACGTTACATTATTCCATTGACTTAACAATCACAACTGTTTCAAATATTTTCTTACTATTTTCGTAACATACAGACTATTTTTGAACGTATACGTTCGAATGACACGAGTCGGTCTTACAGCCGCTGAGGAGGGGTCAATAATCGAGGAGTTTCGTTCCTGGTTCAGTGCATACGTGAGTTATTTGAAATTGTCAAAAATATCATGTCAAGTCATTTGTTGAAAAATACTATATCCTTCTAATTATACTCTATGTGTGATGAATGATAGGTGGACTCCCCTACGTTACCGGTAGATGATACTCGCATGATTTCTTTGGCAAAGGGACCTGCACGGATTGCAAGGTCATATACTGGATACGTCGGTAACGGATTCAGATTTCAAACGAAGGCGCATTCTGTTAACAGGGCAACAAACAACAGTGGTGTTTGCATAAAAGGTCAAGTGTTCGGCACAGAAGACGATTACTTTGGAGTAATCGATGAGATTCTTGAGATTCAATACACAAGTTCGACGCTAAAACTCATTGTTCTGTTTAACTGCACTTGGTTCGAGACAACCAGACGAGGCGGAGTCCGTAAGATTGATCATTTACAAATCGTTGAGTTAAACAAGTACAAGCATATGTGCACCGCTGATAGGTTCGTCCTCGCTTCACTGTCGTACAAAATTCCAGAACGACCAGCTTTTTTACCACCACCATCTTGGTCGCTTTTTTGGTCGCATTCTACAATAAAAACGACCTTTTGGTCGCAAATTGACTTTTTTTTTTGTAGTGACTGTTTGGCTACTAAAATTGTCAATTTGAAAAGGGGATTTTACATCAAGAAATATACTAGTTCAGATCACTAATGATCCTAATCCAATTGCTGGATTGTCGCCGACAATTCACTAGATATCGTTTGATTACGTACAAAAGATACAACCAAGAGAAAATACAATGCATAACCATGAAAGAGAAACTCTCACCAAGAACCCATTTCACATGATGATAAATGAACATAACAAAACTCAATTAATAGGTAAAATTACAACTAAATATAATAATCAATTTAACAATATATTATATCAAATTTATTGTGTTGAGATACTTAAACTTTTGATTTCGTTTATGGGATGGACTGGTGATACTTAACCAGTTGAACTATGTTCAGATTGACTTAGATATATCATACTTTTTCTATTGATTTTGTTTAGTAATCTTATGACATGTGTCAACTTATGCATAACTCAAATGGTTAGGCATCAGAACTCTCTTATCATAATCAAAGATAAATCCAATAAGGGGTCGTTTAGTTGTCAGGTTTGAGTTGTTAAGCATTGGGTTGTTAAACAGGAAGCTGTTAACACTGTGTTTGGTTTGTACAAAACGGTGAATTTGTTAAGTGTAAAATATGTTGAAAGTGTGAAAATGAATAGGTTTCTTAAGAGGAAGTTAACAAACCCATCATATTGGGTTTCAAAATTGGGAAATAAATACTAGTTAGGGTAGTGTAATCTTCAACTGTAACGGGGGCATTGCCCCCCCGGATTATTTTTTTAAAAACTTTTATCTTCATACAAAAATAATTTCAAGTAACCCACCCAATAACATAATTTCAAATTTTGTATGATACTATTTTTAATCAAATTTCATAATTTTAATTAAAAGTACGTTTTCTTATTTGTTTATTATATATTTTTTAATGATTTGATAGTTACTTTTCATTTAAAAAAAATTATTCCAAATGAGTAATAGTGGATTGGAGTTTATGTTAGTTTATTTTTTATATTTATTAATAGATCATAGATTTTTATTATTTATTTGGTTTTATATGATAAATTTTTTTCATTTAATACTTTTATCTATTCAATAAAAAATTACAGAAAAAAAAATACACTCTTCAAATAAGTAATAATTTTCATAGAGATTTCTTCAATTATTTTTCAATAGAATAAATTTTTCAATAGAATAATTGAAAAGTAAATATAATTTATATAAAATAGAAATAATAGTTAGGAGAATTTTTTTTTTAAAAAAAAGAACTAAAAATTGATGTCATTATTACTTAGTGTCCCTCTAAAAAACGACTTAAATAAAACTCTAGACTAGTCATGGGTTATATTGTATTCATGATTTTGTAATCTATCGTTTTCTTTCTTGTTTTTATTATTTGTTATTGCGTAAAACATAAAGAAAATAGATACAATAAGTTTGATTATTTTTCTTTTAATTTTATGTTTTAAAAAAATTAAGGAGAATTTAAAATTTTAAGTGGTTGATTTTTTTATATTTATGCCCTCTTAAAAGGAAATCTTAGATATGTCACTTCCCATAATATTGAAGGGTCTGATTTTTTTTTTCCCTAATTTGATACAATACCTAACCAAAGATATTGTGACATATAACTATTATAAGGATATTAACATTTTCCTCTCTATACAAGTGGTAGCATCCCAAGTGGAGGGATGCTGTCAATGATAGGATCATTATGCTAACTAATTAGCAATGGATTTTTTTTTAAGTTGTCAAAAGAACACCTAACTTCTAGTTACATAAACAAGTTATTTATTAACGATCATGTATTATATGAATCTAGACTTTATTGTCCATCTATGTACCTAGACAACATTAAGTCGATGACAGTATGATCAAACACTAACATAGTTTCTATTACTAAAAAAAACATAATTTCTATATATATAAGTATATCAATTTCATTGATCGTGTCAATGTTTTAACTAAATTAAATGGTTTATTCTAAAAAAAATTACTAAATTAAATGTTTAAACACGTATATTTCCACTCTCAAGAGATATTTTTTTAAGAAAGTGCAGGTTCAATCCCCAACATTTTTTTAATTACTATTAATTCTTTAATATGTATTATTCTAAAAAAAACGTCTTATATTATTTACGATCTATTATCCGTTTTTTAATATCTAATAGTCACGTCAACTACTTTGTTACTTTTAATAGAAATTTTGACTTTAGGGGACCATTTTCTAAATGTAAGGATATATGATTTAAAAAATAACAATTATGATATAAGGGATAATCATCCACAAGATTTGAATTATTAATTTTTTTATTTGCTATTCTAAAATATTAAAGTATCACATTGTATTTGTATGAAAATTATTAAATATAGAGTTGAAAAATAGGTCAACATGAGCATAATTTATATGCTTTGGTAGGAGGATTCCTTTCATATGATGTTAATTTTTTAGTCCCCCTATCTTATTTTAATGTAATATCTTGAAAAACGGTAGGATATTAATATTAAAGGTAGAGATTTAATTGAATAAAAGGTAAAATGCAAATAACACTCCGATGATTTTGGCCAAATGCATGAACACCTCTGTAGTTTGAAAATAGTAAATCACACCCTTATTGTTCCAAATTAATCAATGAGATCTCTCCCTCCAACGCTGTAAAATTTCTTTAAGCCATAATTTCTCTGTTTGAAATCCTCATTTTAGGCTCTCTATTATGGTCATTTCAAAACTTCTAAATCATCAGTAAAAAAAAAAAAAGATTAATGGCTTTAATCATACCTAATATCTTGATGACAATAATCTTTTTATTTATTGAAGATTTTGAAGTTTTGAAGTGGCAATAATGTACATCTCGAAATGAAGATTCCAAAACATCTTGAATCATCCAAATCGGAGTTCAAATGAAAAAGTTACGTCTTAAAAAAAAGTTTACAGCATTGAAGAGGATATGTCTCAATAACATAACTTGAAACTACATGAATGTGATTTATTATTTTCAATTCATAGACAGCGTTCATACATTTGACCAAAAAACCTGTGCATCCTATTTGTATGTTACTCTTGTTAAACTTTGAAGAATGATATTTTTCTCATTGATTCTGATGGCACATCGCCTATATTTATACAAGTATTTTTAGGTTAAAAGAGGATAAACAAATATACAAAGGATTAACTAAAAAAGGAAAAAGATAAAGAAAATATCCATAAAATCTAACTGTGGCCGCGGCTGTCAGGAGCTGGTGGCCGCGGCCACGAGAGCGGAAAGTTTAATCCTTCCGTGTTGTGGGGGCCGCGGCGATAGGATCCATGGCCGCGGCCCCTACTCTTGGGCTTTTGGCCCAAGATGGCCAAAAACGCTACAGGCCGAGGGCCCGAGAGGAAAATCTTCATTTTTGGCCGATTTTCCTCCTAAAGCTTTACACTCCCCCTCAAGTTGGAGCATGTAGATCACAAATGCCCAACTTGCGAAGAAGAAGAGAGAACTGAGATTTCCCAAGTGCCTTGGTCAAAACATCGACAAGTTGATCACCGGTTCGAATATGTGAGGGAGAGATGATACCATCAGAAAGAGCATCTCGAACAAAATGACAATCCATCTCTATATGCTTTGTGCATTCATGAAAAACAGGATTTGTTGCGATGTGAAGAGCAGCCTGACTATCGCAAAATAACTGGATTAGCTGATGATGATCAATCCCAAAACAAGCCAAAAGAGACTTCAACCATTTCAACTCACAAGTGGTACTGGCTATAAAGCGATACTCAGCCTCCGCAAAAGAGCGAGAGACAGTATCTTGCTTCTTTGTTTTCCATGAGATCGGAGATGAACCTAAGAGGATATAATATCCCATGATAGAACGTCTAGTGAGAGGACAACTAGCCCAAACAATGTCATAATAAGCTGTAAGTCGAAAATCATTCTCCCCATTAAGGAGAATGCCTTGCCCTAGACATCCTTTCAAGTACCGTATAACACGTAAGGCAGCTTCCCAATGTTCAATTCGGGGAGTACCCATAAATTGTGCTAAAATGTGAATTGAGTAGCACAGTCCGGGCCTTGTGATAATCAAGTAGATCAAACGACCAATCAAACGACAATATTTCTCAGGATCATCAAGAACTTTACCATTAATAGTTGCAAGAGGATGATTTTGTTCCATTGGAGTAGAGATAGGTTTAGCTCCAAGAAGACCTGATTCACTAATAATATCTAATGCATACTTTCTCTGAGATAAATACAAGCCATTTTTCCCATGGGACACCTCAATCCTGAGAAAGTATTTTAAGATACCAAGATCTTTCATATGAAATTTTTCACTGAGTTGCTTCTTAAAGGAAGATATAGCCTTACAAGAAGAACCTGTGATAATTAAGTCATCAACATAGACAAGGACATGCAAGAAAACCGAACCTTTCTGGTAGCTGAACAGAGAATAGTCAGGATAGGACTGAGCAAAACCAATGTCCTTTAGGGTAAAGGACAACATTTCAAATCAGTTTCAAGGAGCTTGACGAAGTCCATATAAGGACTTTCTTAAACGACACACTTTTCCAGAAGAAGATGGAGTAAAACCCAGGGGTAATTACATATATACTTCCTCATCAAGATCTCCATGGAGAAAAGCATTGTGCAAATCCATTTGATGAAGTTCCCATTTCCTAGCTACGGCAACTGACAAGAAAGTACGCATTGTGACCATTTTAGAAACCGGAGCAAAAGTTTCATTGTAATCAATTCCCTCAATTTGTCGGTTTTCGTGCACAATAAGACGACCCTTCAATCTTTCGATAGTACCATCAGACCTGTACTTGATCTTATATACCCATTTACATCCAATTGCTCTCTTTCCAGGAGGAAGATGTTTCAATATCCATGTACCATTACGTTCTAGAGCATCGATTTCTTCTTTCATTGCCTTACGCCAACCTGGATCTTTAACAGCTTCATTAAAAGAAACATGTTCCTTTCCTGAAGTAATGGATGCCAAGAAACACGTATGGTTTGCAGAAAATCTATCATAATTGATATAAGAAGCGAGTGAAAAAGAAGTACCTAAGGACTATGATTGAGCAGAAGTAGTTGATGTGGTGGGGTTTACTATTCGTACTGTGTGAGTGATGTAGGCTGCAAGTCTGCTTGAGGACTTCTTTATGCGATGTCCTCATTCTGTCGGTTGTTGTTCCACATTATCAACCACTGCCTCAATATTTTGATCAGATGACTCATCAACATCAACTTGAATAGTTTCAGAAACATCAATATGCTCAAGTTCATCATTATCTATCGAAGATACACCCTGAACAACAACACCATTATCTTCACTCACAATTTGTGAGATAGACTCAAAAAACGGATGGCTATTAGAAGATGTGACTAATTTGTTGGTGATCTTATCTTCACTATAAGGGAATTGGTCCTCATTGAAGGTTACATCATGGGAAAGAAAAAATTCATTGGTTTTCAAATCATACAAACGCCACCTCTTTTTCCCAAAAAAGGATAGCCAACAAATAAACATCTACGACTTTTTGGGCCAAATTTGTCTTTCTCACGAGGTTGGTTTTTAGCGAAACAGAGACACCCAAAGACACGAAGAAGAGAGTAGACTGGGTGTGTATTGAACAAAATCTCATAAGGACTTTTTTTCTCAAGCAAAGGTGAAGGAGTTCGGTTTATGATGTATGTCGCAGTTAACACACTCCCCCCCCCCAAAAAAAAGAGTAGGAAGATTAGCTTGAAAAATCAAAGCTCTTGCTACATTGAGAATATGCCTATATTTACGTTTTACCCTCCCATTTTGTTGAGGTGTCTCTACACAAGAAGTCTGGCGTATAATGCCATGTTCAACATAAAAACGGTGAAGAGAAGTAAACTCTCTCCCATTATCACTACGTACTATTTTCATCTGTTTATCAACTTGCGTCTTGACCATAGAGCAAAAATATTTAATCAATTGAGGCACTTCGGACTTAACACTCATCAAAAAAATCCAAACAGTCCTAGAACAATCATCAACTATGGTCAAGAAGTATCGAGCTCCACAATTAGAAGCTAAATTATATGGCCCCCAAATATCATAATGAATCAACTGAAAAATCTCATCAGCTTTCTTATTACTTAAATGAAAAACATTTCGAGTTTGTTTAGCTCGTAAATAAATATCACAAGAGTTAACAACTTTATTTTTAGTATTGCCAAATAAACTAGATTAAACATAATCTACTTTGCTAGAAGGATGACCCAAACGCCGATGCCACAGATCTTGACTAATTTCAACCGTTGTTTGGCACACACCCACATCACATTGTCTACCCGCTCCAATCATGATCCTCGAAGTATGGTCCTGTATAACACATAGCTTGTCAGAAAAAGTCATAAAACACTGTTTTTCTCTAAGCAATTAATAAACAAATATAAGATTGTAAGAGAAGTCTGGAACATAAAGAGCATGATTTAATATCATGTTTTCACTGATTCGTATTTATCCCTCTTTTCTAGCTATAGATCTCTTTCCATTAGGCAGACCAACTGATGTAGGACGAATATCTATGAGGTTGTGAAATAACTGCACATTACCGGACATGTGGTGGGCGTCGAATCCACCAAAAATAAAAGTCTCTACTTTCGGGTTTATGGATTTGTAGTAGTGGAAAGTAGGGTCGAATGCACAGAGATTGGTGAATTAAAATGGGGGGGGGGGGTTTGAGTTTGTTAAGAAATTGAGAAAGAAAACAATAAAAGTTAAGAAAAGATTCAATGGGAGAAAGTTCCAACCAAAGGTGTAATCATCGTTTGATTTATATTATTTGATCATTGATTTTCTAATGAAATCCTAACTCATTCTCTAAATTGGTTATGATTATTAAGAACGTCTTATTAATATATCCTTCCTTAGTTTGTCGGTAATTAAGATACGATCATTAATTACTTCCCTAATCAATGACAACCCTAGAGTACGACAATAGAATTTAATCAATGATAGCAATAAGATGAGAAGGACAACCAATTCTAGCCAACAAATGAGAAACGTTCGATCTATTTAGACTAGATCCTATATTTTCATAGCATGAGATGAAAAGACTTATTAATCATTCATACTAATTGTCACATGGATTAGAATGCATAAACAATTACGGATTTAAACACTCTAATTGACGATCTATCAAATTGAAGAATGATCAAAGGGCCCTATTTGAACAATCAAACAATGTGATATTGAATGCATAAAATAGAAAATATAGAAATAAAGAAGAATTAGAAAGAAAGATGAAGAACAAATCTCACAAATATAAAAATCAAACTTTGATTAACCTTGGTTGGAAATTGGGAGTTTAGCTAGACATGGAGTTCATCATTCTCTAAGAAAAACTAAGGAAAAACGTTCATAAACCTATTAGAAAAGAAGTCTCCCTTTTATATCCTTGAAAACTAGGGTTTAAAACAAAAGATAAAAAATTCTATCCTAAAAATCCGAACTGGCACCGCGGCACTGATTTTTGGGCGTTGGGCGTTGAACAAAAAGACTAAAATCTGGAAATTTCACGCTTTCGGTGCTATGACACTAGAAAATCGACGCTGGGGCGCCGAACTCTCTGGAATTTTGGCTTCGATTCAGATTCTGCAAACTTTTTCTTGTGGCGGCGGCCACTAAAGTTGTTGCCATGGCGCCGAAGTGTCAAGAAAGCTCCAAAATACAATTTTTTAGTCATTTTTCATCATCTCTTCTCCAACCTAGCACATAAACACAAATCAAAGATAATTACCTAGTTTTTAAGCTATTTAATCATCAAAGTATGAAAAATAATCCCAAGTTTATGTGCAAAAATAATAACTCATCAACATGTGATTTGAACATCCTGAGTTAAGCATCCATTGAACTGATTCATCTATCATATCGTTTAATTTTTCAGATGTTTGACCTTTCGATCCATTCAACATGTTCACCAACGTATTCCACTGCTCATCAGTCAGACCAGGAACTCCACTACGATCGCTTGCTTGAATAGCCTCCCGAGTGGTTGAACTAGATGCAACATTAGCTACTTGTCCTCGTCCACCCCCATTCTTTCCTCTTCCAGATCTACCTCCTCCTCTTCCTTGTCCTCCATTAGATCTATTCTCCCACCATTCTGGATAGCCATGTAATTGAAAACAGGTTGTATTGTCATGACCTGTTTTGGAACAATGAGTGCAAGTCAAATGTCCTTTAGGATGATCATTTCCATGACCCTGATTCTTCCCTTGAAAAACTCCTTGAACAGCAAAACCAATAGCATCTGTTTTGCATTCTTGTGCTCGAGCAACCGTGTGACGTCTCTCCTCCGTTACTATTTTTGCAAAAACTGTATTCAATCCCGGAAGTGGTTCCATCATCAAAATATTTGATACAACATTCCCATAGAGTGTTGGATCCAACCCTACAAGGAAATCATGAACCTTTTCATTCTCTCTTTCCTTTGCACGAACAGTAGCAGCTGTACATGTGCAAGTTGGCACAATCGAGTACCCTTCTAGTTCATCCCAGATGTTTCTCAATTCATTATAATAAGTAACAACCGTGTTACCTCGTTGTTTGCAATTATTCAACAATGTCTTCAGTTCATGAATTCAAGGACCGTTTCCAATAGAAAAATGCATCCTAATGTCTTCCCACATATCTTTGACATCGTCCGGTTGAGAAACTGACGATCGTAGAATTGGATCCAATGTATTATGAATCTATCCCACAAGAGTTGAGTTAACGGTCACCCAAAGAGTCTCTTCTTGAGATCCTGGCACCGGCTTGACTATGCTTCCATCTAAGAAGCCAAGTTTATTCTTTGTGCAAAAAAATTTTCGCATCGATCCTAACCCACTCGTTGTAATTTTCTTCTCAAATCACGATTGGACAGATCGTGATTTGTGGTCCATCTAAAGGATGAAGAAAATACAGTGATGTAGAATCTATCGGTTTCATTGCCATGACTTTAACAATCGATCTCGATTTCGTCATGGCTTCTATATTCTCCAGTGTTGTCATTCACAATAAGAATCGGCAACCTGCTTTGATACCATGTTAAACTTTAAAGAATGATATTTTTCTCATTGATTCTGATGGCACATCGCCCATATTTATACAAGTATTTTTAGGTTAAAAGAGGATAAACAAATATACAAAGGATTAACTAGAAAAGGAAAAAAATAAAGAAAATATCCAGAAAATCGAACTGTGGCCGCGGCCGTGAGGAGCTGGTGGCCGATGCCACAGGATCCACGGCCGCGACCCCCACTCTCGGGTTTTTGGCCGAAGATGGCCAAAAACGCTACAGGCCACGACCCCGACTCACAGACGCAGCCTCGAGAGAAAAATCTTCATTTTTGACCGATTTTCCTCCTAAAGCTTAACAACTCTTAAATCAATGTATTTCCCTTTCTAAAAGTCCCTCTCAGTCTCAAATCTCAACTCCTTTTGTTGATGAATTAAATTCAAACCCATCCATCAACACATCTCTCGATGCGTTACTTGAATCGCAAGTGTAATAACCCCCTGTCTATCTCGCTAAAAAATAAAACCTATATCAATCTTCTCTCTCATTCAATGCCTTAATAGCATACCGTATGCCCATAACCATAACGACCTTATCATTAACAAAATAAAAAATTAAAAAAACATTAACATCCCTCTTTTTGTCTCTCTTATTTTTTTTAAATAAAACAAAAATCTCTCTCTTAGGCTTTATGGGCTTAAAAATTAAAATATTGGGAAAAAAATGATTTTTGACAAGACAAGAAAGAAGTCATCTAATTTCATCAAACAAAATAAAATCGCTTACGAGGTAGATGAAAATTTCATACAAAACTACAATTATACTTTCCAAAATATCTAAACTATTATATTTTTTTGAAATATTTTCTTATGATTTGATCACTACGTAGTAATTTTTTATACAATATTGATAAATATGTGATTGCTTAAAACTATTTATAATTATAGAAATTTTTACTACGTTTATAAGTGATTATCGATTAATGTATAAATCAATTATTAACTCAGTATAAAAATATGTAATTTAATATTGATCACTGCTCAAAATTTACTATATTTATAAATATTTATAAGAGTCGATACTTTTACAAATATTACCTAAAACTTTACTGGATTTGAAATCATCTCATAAATTTTATCATATGATTAATTGAAATTATTATAATAAGAAATTAAATTATTTTAAAAAAAACTAAAAAGTTTTACTATTTCTTGAAAGGTGCAATTTAAAAAACTTTATTTTTGAAAATACCTCTTAAATATATAAATAAAAATATTTACTTACTGAATTCATACTAACCTCCATGCATGTCATATTTCAATCAAATAAAATATCAATATATTTAATAAATATATGAGTCATACTAATATATTTAATCCATATAAAAAATAAGTATGAGGTGGTACGCACACTTGAGTATATATAAGTAATTTCTAGTAAAATGTAAATAAGACTCATGTAGTTTTTACCAAATGTATGAACACCCTCTGTAGTTTAAAAAAGGCAAAACATACCCTTATAGTTCTAAATTATTCCAATGAGATCGCTTCCCTTCATCGCCATTAATTTTCTTTTAAAGGCCACAACTTCTTCGTTAGAACTTGAAAATGTTTTAGAATCCTCATTTCAGGCTAGATGTTAAAGTCAATTTCAAAACTTCTGATTATCAGTAAACAAAAACGTTACTTGGTGTAAATCATACCTAGTATTTTGATTATAATAATATTTTTTTTATTATTAACCATTTTTAAGTTTTAAAGTGACCATAACGTAGAGTCAGAAACGAGAATTTTAAAACATTTTGAATCATCTAAATTAGAGTTCAAAATGAAGAAGTTATGGTTAAAACAAAATTAATGGTGTTGAAGGGGAAGAGTCTCATTTGAATAATTTGGAACTACAGAGGTAGTCTTATTTGCATTTTACCCGATTTCTATATTATATTATTATAAATATTAGAAAAAAAATCTATCGCTCATCCTCTTTCCACGTGAAACCATCTCTCCCCTCTCATTCCCTTTGGCTATAAAAACACACAAACCCTCACTTCATCTAGGTAAGAAAAGATAAACAAAACCTGTATTAATTTTCTCTCTAAAAAGTGTAAAAATGGAGGTGGGTTTAGTTAGTAAAGACACTAACTGGTGGGTTTTCACACTCCCTTACCTTCTCGGTTCTTACAATTCTTCATCTTCATCTTCACCGTTATCATATCTCGTTCTCTTCCTCGTCCTCGTCTTTTGTTTTCTCTCTGTCGGAATCCTGACCTGGGCTTTCTCCACCGGTGGCATTGCTTGGAAAAACGGCCGAACCAAAAAAGGCCTCGTCCCAATTCCCGGCCCTCGCGGTCTCCCTTTTCTCGGCAGCTTACTCTCTCTCTCCCATGGCTTACCCCATCGACTCCTCGCCGACATGGCCATATCTCGTTCCAACACTCAGCTCATGGCTTTCAGCCTCGGTTCAACCCCCGTCGTTGTCTCTTCCGACATTACGACGGCCAAGGAAATCCTAACCTCACCCGACTTCGCTGACCGCCCTATAAAACAGTCAGCCAAATCCCTCATGTTCTCTCGCGCCATCGGTTTCGCCCCCAATGGAACCTACTGGCGTCTCCTCAGAAGAATCGCCTCCTCCCACCTCTTCTCTCCCCGGCGTATCTTAGCCCATGAAGGATCACGTCAGAAAGAATGCGCCGTGATGATGCGCAACATAGAGAAAGAGCAGAAAAAACGAGGGTCGGTGTTTTTAAGGAAGCATCTGCAGACGGCGTCGTTGAATAATATAATGGAAACAGTGTTTGGGAAAAGGTATGAAGAAGAAGAAGAGGAGGAGGAGGAATTGGAAGAGGTGAGGGAGATGGTGAAGGAAGGGTTTGAGTTATTGGGGGCTTTTAATTGGAGTGATTATGTGGCGATTCCGTGGGTTAATTATGATCCGTGTGGGGTTAAGGAACGTTGTGAGAAGCTCGTTCCTCGGGTTAAGGAATTCGTCCGAGGTATTATTAATCAACACCGATGTTGTTTAAGGAATAGTTTGTCGGATCATTCTGATTTTGTTGACGTCTTGCTTTCTCTTCATGGCCCTGATAAACTTAATGATGATGACATGATTGCTGTTTTATGGGTATGTTATTCTACCTATTCTTTTTCTTAGTATTAATCACTCATCTTTATAGTCCAAAACTTTACTTTATTATCTTAATTAGTTAAGTAGATGATCATCATCAAATAGTTATTTTTTTTTATTAGGAAGCATTAATTAGTTAACTTTTGTATATAACTATTAATAAGATAGTCTAGTATAAAAAAAAACTACTAATTATGACTAATTATGTGATTTTATCAATTTCTTAAAGGGGATTATATCTAATCCATATGAAAATAAAGAAGGGCATAAGAAGAATAAATAAGATGCTTATTACTGGTTAATTTAACTGCACAACAAATAAGATAATATTCTAGTCTGTTCAGACTCAATCACCAACAGTCAAGTGTCACTTATTTTTCTTTTCTGTTTCCATGCAAACTGGCTACTGTTGATTGAGTCTAAACAATCTTCAGTAGTTAAGTACCTTAATTTTAGGTAATATTTGTTTATTCTCTAATTTTTATAATAAAACATTCAATTAATTAAATGAAGAACCTAGTTAATAATAAATCGACAAGTTTTTTTTTTTTTTTTGTAGGAGATGATTTTCAGGGGGACTGATACGACGGCGTTGCTGACAGAATGGGTGATGGCGGAATTGGTCTTACACCAAGAAATCCAAGAACAAGTTGCGAAAGAAATCAATGCCGCCGTAGGTGACAGAACAACCATGACAGACGCTGACGTGTCAAAGCTTCCATTCCTACAGGCGGTGGTGAAGGAAACTTTACGGCTCCATCCACCGGGCCCACTCCTGTCGTGGGCCCGGCTCTCTTCGTCAGATGTCCAGCTCAGCAACGGAATGCTTATCCCTAAAAACACAACCGCCATGGTCAATATGTGGGCCATAACACATGACCCGCACGTGTGGTCGGACCCACACGAGTTCAAGCCTGAAAGGTTTTTGGATGCTGACGTGGATGTTAGGGGCAGTGATTTGAGGCTTGCCCCGTTTGGGGCAGGGCGGCGGGTCTGCCCGGGGAAGAATCTTGGGCTTGTTACTGTCACTTTATGGGTTGCTAAATTGGTCCATCGTTTTAAATGGGCTCAAGATTCGGCCCATCTTGTGGATCTCTCTGAATTGCTTAAGCTTTCTTGTGAAATGAAGAATCCTCTACATGCGGTCGCAGAGCGAAGACATGGACCTTTTTAATTTTCATTTTAGTTTTTGTTCTTAGTGTTTTGTTGCCTAAGTGCCTTCTAAAATTAGGATAAGTTTTTGTTATTTATGTTTTAAAAATAGTTTATGTTGTTTTTTAAATTATATATTTTAATGTTTTTTGTTTTTGTGTGTGGCTTAAGAGTATGAATGTCAAAAGAAGTTATAAAAAAAAAAAAAAAAAGACTCCGTTTTTGAACGTATCCTGTAAGGAGTCTTTTTTTTTTGTTTTGTATTTATCCATAATTATGGAACGGTGATCTATTTTGTTTTTATTTACGATACTATCTATTTCATTCTTTTTTCTTTAGATAGATATACTTGTGATATTATGTAATTATATATTTACAATTGAGTTTAAAAATGATTATGTATATCAGAGGTTCCTATAACTATAAAGAATCCAATATTTGTTAGGGAGATTGCTGAAATCCTAATGCAAATAATCATCTTAAATTTCACTGTTAAATCACATCATTAACGACGCTATATTGATTATAGGAACGTTCCGCTCCTTTTTAAAATTCTTTTCATATTTGGCGTCTAGCTTGCATTCTTGCCCATCCAAGAGCGTTAAAAGACTATTTAAGTAGTTTAATCTCTCCTCATGGATGATCGCATCAGGATCGTCCCCTCCAGACATTCTGAACTCGTATTATGGAACACAAGTATTAATGTTAAACACACTATTTGTTTATTCACTCCAAAAAAAAAAAAACACTCTTTGTTTATATGGTCATTGTTAGGATCCAAGGCAACCCTGAAAGCGGGTGAATAGGGTTTTAAATAATTTTATAAAACTTTCTCAATCAATTCAAAAATTAAGGTTTCTAATTAATAAATTAATTAGACTTTTTTAAGCTCAAACAATTTATAAAAAATTTATACTAAAATTCTCTTAAGCAAAGTAAGCCAAAATGATGTAATGATTGGAAATATTTTATCACAATTATATTCTAACAGTTTAATTAATACTTCGATAAATTATAACAATGAATATGTGAAGCAATAAATAAAAAAGTAAGGGTTAGAGAATGTGACACCAAATTTTATAGTGGTTCAGCCAAAAACACGGCCTAATCCACTCCCCGATCGCCTCTCGAGAATTTGTATTCAACACTTTTTATGGGAACAAGTACAACCCAATCATTTTCGCGAGAGCAAGATCAAACCCAACAACGACCTTTTCCACAGAGCAAGAACAACCGTACAACACACTCTTTTTAGCAAGGTTCAAAAGTAAACATTTACAATTGCAAATCCTCTCAAAGGATAAATATTACAAATTTTGAAGCTCACAAATAGAGAGAATAACTCTCAATAAAATTGCCCTTAACAATGGCTAGAAAAAACACAAGTTTAGCTCACATATAGCTTATGAAGATGGTGAAAAAATGAAGAACTCAATAGCTCAATAAATCCGGAATTTAGCCTCTCTTTCTTTCTTCTTAATCTTCAATTTTCGGCCATATATAGGTAATAAAAAATATTACCGTTTTACTATTCATCATCACCATTTGCATGCATGGTTTCATCTTCCACAAGTTTGTCTTTGAAGCTTTGTGCATGGAGGAGATAAGGTTAGATGAATAAAGACTTTTCTTTGCATGGAGGAGAAAGATTGATATTTTCGAATTAAATAAATAATTTTGAAAATAAATTGAATGCCAAAAGACCAAGACACCCTCATAATTCGATGTGAGTCCAAAATAAAGTAGGGGCAAGTTCGTAACTCCTCATGTAGTAATTATTACTTTAGGAGACAAGCATGCCACGTGGCGTCGACGATGGGCTGGCCAAAAGGTGCCGAGACCCACTTGTCATAAAAGGAAAATATGATTTTAATGATGCATGAGAGAGAAATAATTACTCAAGTACACAATTCAAGTACTCTATCTAAATAGCCTTTGGATCAAAAAAGATGGACGACTTAGATGGCGCAATGGTGTGGCTTTTTTATGGACGTTAGATTAGATAAAACGAACGACTAAGATGGAGAGTGACGTCAAGTGAGAGGACAACGGTCATATTTCATATTTCCTTTTCTTTTTGAATTAATTTATGCTTCAAAATTCAAGGACCGTTGGATGAGAAGCTTTGACGATCTAACGACTTGAGTAAAATCTGATTAATTCTTCTTTTCTTTAAATCAATATTCATAATAAATCTGAGCCACTGATTTCGAATTCTATCTCATCTGAAGGTTGAGAACTTGAGTGCACGAAATGAACAATAAACTCGCCACATACGATCCAAATGAATTAATCAAAATAATTTCAATCTTCTAAAATTCATATTTCACTCGTTTGAAGTTCGATTGAGTCGATTCCAATTGCGTTGGACTCGTTATATTTTTGTCTACAACATGGACTATAAAAACACAGAAAATTGATTAATAAAAAAAACATGTTTGTTATGATCAAAATAAAAAATAAGATTAATTAACTTTGAATGTCAACAGCTGCAATGTTTATAGAAAACAATCCTATAAGTAATCTGATAACTTGTGTTAATGAAAGGATGTTTTGACAATTGAAATCGAAATTCATAAAGACTAGATTAAATTTTTTAAAACTAGAAGATTAAATTGACATACACTTAAGCTATACAAACTAAATTAACATAGACCCCAAATTATATGGTCTAAATAAAAATTGAACGTAATTCTAATCTAATCTAAAATGAAATAAATGTTTAATTACCTATATTGATCCTTATAATTTGGGGGTCAATTCGGTCTCTATGATGTAATTTTCGTTAAGTTTTACGAAAATTTTAACGTTAGAGGCAAAATATATTAAATGTAGTATGTTACAAATTTTCTCTTGAATGGTTTAAAAATTTTATTTTTCATTAAACGTTTAAATTTCTCTAAAAACTAAATAGAAATGATTAATAACATGGTATTTTTTAAACAAATTAAAAGATTAAGGATAGAATTGAAACTTTTAAAGCGATAGAGTTTTTATTTAAACAAGCCCATAGTGTAAAGCTATAATCATCAAAATATTGGTAAAATTTACTCCTTACAAGGGAGGATGTATCCTTTCAATTCATGGCTATTATTTATCTACGTCCTCATTTAGTGCTTATTTTTTAATTTTTATTAATCTCTGGTTTATTTCATATTGTAATGTTTATGAGAGGAAATCACTACAAAAATTTTAGGTATTGCCGACAAAAATTTTCGCTGGCAATGCCCCATTTTTCACAGGGAAAGCCTTTACCGACGAAACAATTTCACCGGGGCTTTTCGCTGGAAAAACCCTGTCAAATTAGCCTTTGCGGGTGAAATGAATATTTCGCCAGCATAGCCTATGCCGGCGAAACGCTAAATTTCACCGGCATAGCCTGATATTATGGGCAGCCCATTATTAAGCTATGCCGGCAAAATATTTTTCGCCGGCTTAGCTTATGCTGACGAATTTCGCCGACATAGCCACTGTTTTGTTTTTTTTTCTATTTTCTTCTCAAAATAGTTACATTTCTAATTTACAACCTTTTTTTCTTGTTTAATTCAATACTAATCAATAACGAATATTTATATAAAAGTTCAGAACATCCCGAGTAGATACATAATCAAATAGTAATACAAAAGTATGATCTAAAAAACATAAAAGAGTTAAAAGCAAGTTTTATTACAAAAATCTAACTAGGAGGAGGAGTCTGTGTAAAGGTAGAAAATAAGTTCCTCATTTCACCGAAATCACGTCTAAACTCATCTAAAGTAGCTGACATCTCATTGTATTTCATTCTAAGCTCTAAGTTTTCTGCCACAAGCTCATCGACCCTCGGATCTTCGATGAAGCGTGATTGGCCCCCACGTGGATGAGAAAACACCCTATTATGTGCAGGTCCCGCCCCTAGACTTTTAATATATCCCGAACGATAGCCTTGAACTCTCTCAATAATCTCGACTTCAGTTAGGCGCGGTTGAAAAACTTCGTCCACCTCCACTTGAAGGGCAGCAGGCAAATCACACATCATGCCCTGCATGTACGTATATAATTATGATTAAAAAAAATTGTAAAACCAAGACTTGCTAATATAAACCATCATCACTTGTATAAAATCTTTCAGTCTTATAAAACTTACATAATCTTCCTCCGCCGCATCGTTGATCCATACGCCATCAACATTTGTATGTGTGACTCGGAATAGATCAATCTGATTGAACTCTTCTTCATGATCTTCATCTTCGGTTTGCTAGAATCAAAACAATACAAGTTATATTAGGTAAAAATAAGTTTAGTAATATAAACTTTGACATAATACTTACAAGATCTGTCATGACTCGCACATGTGATCTCGAGCCTGTTTTGTGATTGTATTTCATTTTTCCTCGATTCTCAGTATTAGCCTCAGACCATGGCCTACATTTCAATCAAAGTAAGGTTACTATGTGTGTATTGTTGTATAAATGCTAAAACTTTAAATATTTACTTTTATATGTTTACCATGAACTTAGGAGTCTCCCACATATCACATAAGAAGATCCAATCATCTAAATAGAATAACCTTCGAACACAAAGAACGGAAGAAATTACTAAACTCGATAATAACACGATCTATGTTCTTGTCCACGAAACACTGAACTGCTATTGGTAAGAGATGTTGCAATAAAACGTGTGAATCGTGACTCTTAAGTTCAGAAATTTTTCCATTTTCCACATTGACGCAACGAGATATATTTGATGCAAAACCATCAGGGAAACGAATACCTTTCAAAAATTTACATGTTTGAACTCTTTCTTTGGAAGACAAGGTAAAAGATGCCAAAGGTTTTATAAACTTATTACCAACCTTGTATACATGCAGTTCTTTCCTTATTTTCAAATCTTGTAAATCTAACTGTGCCTTTAAAGTATCTTTGTTTTTCTCATCTATAAAAAATAATGTCCCTATCAAGTTATCACAGACATTCTTTTCGATATGCATGATATCTAACTTGTGGCGTATAAGTAAGCTTGACCAGTATGAGAGAGTAAAAAATATACTCATCTTCTTCCAATTATGGTTGTTTTCAGGTTGTTTCCATTTTTGTAAATGTTGTTAGGATGCTTGTCTGTTCTAACAAACTGTAAACGACTAAGTTCAAATAATATCTCGGAACCGGTCTTCACCCAAGGCTTATCTCGTAACTCATGAAAACCATCATGTAGCTTACTTCTACGCATTACATGATCTAATGGAAGATACCGTCGATGACCCATATAACAAATTTTACTTCGCAACTCTCGTGACGATGTATCACTAGACATAAAGGACACGTCTTATATCCTTTAGTGCTCCATCCTGACAAATCACCATATGTTGGAAAGTCGTTAATCGTCAACAAAAGTGCAGCATGCATTTGAAAGTATTCGAATTTTGAACTGTCAAATGTTCTAATCCCCTCATTCCACAAGTCGTACAACTCCTCAATCAAAGGCTCCAAAAACACATCAATATCTTGCCTTGGTGATTTTGGTTTGGGAATAAGTAATGAAATAAAAAAAAACTAGATTATTTCATGCATTTCCAAGGAGGTAAATTATATGGAATTATCATAATTAGCCACATGCTGTAGGATGTACTCATGTTACTAGAAGGATTAAAACCATCTGATGCTAGAGCCAACCGCACGTTTCTCAAACCATGGATATGTTCGGTCACAATGTCTCCATCCTTCTGCATCTGATGGGTGGCGAAGCACACCATCATTTTCCATTCTCTTATCTTTATGCCATCACAATATCAGAACCGGTGTGTTTTGAAGCAAACATACGTTGCAACCTACACTTAATTGGGAAGTGACGCAATACTTTATGAGGAACTTTCTTACCCTTCCCATTGAACACATCTTTATATCATGATTCTCCACACACCGGACAATGCTCACAATTAGAAAATTCTTTCTTATAAAATACACAATCATACTTGCATGCGTGAATTTTTTCATAACCTAAACCCAATCCACTAAGCATATTTTTACTAGAGTAATATGACCCTGGTAATACAGAGTCAAGTGGCAATGCTTCTTTCAAATGTTTGAAAAGCATATCGAAAGACTTGTTGCTCCATTTGTTCAAAACTTTTATATGCATCAGTTTCACCAAAAAATTTAGAGTTGAAAACCTTGTACAACCGGGGTATAATTCTTTTTCAGCTTCACCTAATAAATGTGAGAAATCATTATTTGAGGATCCATCATTCTCAACTTTCTCATGTAACGGGCCTTGTATCTTATGGATAACTTCATACATTTCATTTACCCTCCCATCATCTGAATGTCCCCGTAAATTCTCATCAGTGTGTGATGTACTTCCGACATAGCTCGTGAACCCCCTAACATCAAATTGCTCTTTATGCAATACCCACCGAGCGTAGGTCGGAGACATTTCATTAATATACAGGTGTCTCTCTATACTATCAATTTCTCCAAATACCGTGTTCACACATTTCATACAAGGACAACGAACCCTCCCATTTTCATTGACAACGGTCCTTGCAACATCTAAGAAAGACTTAATCCCCTTAATGTATTCCGAACAAAATCTGTCTCTAAGTACTATCCAACTCCTATTCCATAACCCAGGAAGTAAAAAGTTAGGTATACTACTTAATGTGGCGCAAGAAACTAAGGATAAATAATGACTAAATTATAACAAATTATATGTGTGGCTACAATTGCTGCAAGTTAGCCACACCCAAGGTTTATGCATGAACAAATGACTAAAGTATAACAAATTATATGTGTGGCTAACATTGCTGCAGGTTAGCTACACCCAAGGTTTATGCATGAACAAATGAAAAAAGTATAACAAATTATATGTGTGGCTAACTTTGCTGTAGGTTAGCCACACCCAAGGTTTATGCATGAACAAATGACTAGAGTATACGAAATTATATGTGTGGCTAACTTTGCTGCAGGTTATCCACACCCAATTTTTGAACAATGCTAACATATATATATATAATAACAATCATAATTTAATAGACTATGCTAGTTAGGAAAAATGAGTACTAGAAAATTTACCTATCATTGCTCGCCATGTTTCTTGTTTTCCACAATATATATATAATCCTAAAAATACAACATTCAAAATGTAATTAGTTTACATCTTCAAATTTGTTATAAAAATGTACATCTTCAAATTTGTTATAAAAATTTATTTGTTTACATCTACAAATTTTGATATTAAAAATAATAATTAGTAATTTTAGTACTTTTCTATTATACACAATCTTTTTAACTTACAAAATTAAGTAACAAAAAAAAACACGCATATCATCATCAATCAAAATTACCATTTCTTTTGAAAAGAAAAATGATCAAACTAATTTAACTAAACAAAAAAAGCATAAAGTTCATACAATTAGAACTCATATTACATTCCCCATTCAAAAGTTCAAATTGGAATATAAAAATAGCAAATTTAAAACTAACAACTCATCAATAACACTTGATTTCTACCAATATTTGAACATGAATTAGAGAAACATTTATAACATTAATATTTTTTTTTTGAAAACCCTAACATTCAATATATGGATTTAGGTTAAAAAAAACATAAATTAGTGTGAAACAATGGTGTAGATCCATAAAAAAGCAAAAGAAATGAAGAAATCTTACCTTTTACAGCCGGAATAGTGCAAAAATCGAACAAAAATTGAAGGGGGAGAGATGGGCTTGAGAGAAAAAGAAAGGGAAGAAAGGAAGGAAAGGAAAGAAAGGGAAGAACAACCCCATTGCAGTAGATCCCGAGCCCTATCTGGTGAATTTAATTCAACGATAGCATATAAGAAGGGACGACGCATGCGTCCCTCTTATATGCTATCTTGCCTGAATTAAATTCACCAAGATGCTGCTCGGGATCTATGAAAGAAAGGGTAGTTCTTCCTGCGTCCCTTTTATATAAATCACAAGGCCGGCGAAATTGTTAATTTAAAAATAAAAAATAAAAAAAAATAATATACGTTACAAGGCCGGCGAAATTCGCCAGCCTTGCTAATTTAAAAAAAATTAAAAAGATACTATACGTTACAAGGCCGGTGAATTTCGCCGGCCTTGCTAATTTACGAAAAAAAAAATACTCTAAGTTACAAGGCCGACGAGGGTTTCAATAAAACAAAAATTTGTTAAAAGTATCACAAGTGGCGGAAATCGCCAACATTGCTTCAAGAAAAGCCAGGTGAAATTGAATTCGCCGGCATTTTTCACCCAGGCAATACCCTATTTCCTTGTAGTGAATATAGGGATACCTCCTCCCTTGGGTTTGATTAAAGTCATAAACGCTTTTATTTATTAATTATTACAAAATTTTGAAGTGGCTATAATGTAAAACTTAAAATGAAGATTCTAAGACATTTTAAATCATTTAAATTATGGTTCAAATAAAAAAATTATGATAAAAAGAAATTTAACTGGTTAAATTATATAATTTAGAAACTATAAGTATATAAATTCTTATTTTTTTGAACTAACAGAGGTATGTTTATATTTTATCAAAACACATGGCTTTTATTTACCTTTTGTTCTTAAAAAATAAAAAACTAATAAGTATTCATTTGAATGGATGGTTTACAACTATTCATTTGAATGGATGGTTCACAACCATTCAAAGTGATAGGATTTTTCTTTAATCTTTTACAAAAAAAAAAAAAAACAAAACATCTTGTCATACAAAATTGCATCGGGAGATTTTTTAGAGGGATACCCTAGATTTACCTAATTAACAAATTATAACCGTGTGATTTAAAAACAGGTTTAAATACTATGTGATTTATAAAATTAGAAATTATACTCTTATATCAATTAATTTTACGAATCTGAGACACATATTTATTTCACATGTCATGTATTCTCATTTCATTAATAATAATGAAAAGATTTGATATATTATTGATTTTGCACAATGTTAAAAACGTGACATATATAGAGGTGTGAAAATAAGTATGTGTATCACTTTTGTTAAAACTACTTGATAGAGATGTGTGATTTAAAATTTTATAAATTTTATAAGTGTTTAAAACCATTTTAAATTATAGAGGTGTGATTTATAAATCGGGGCAATTACTGAAATAGCATATTTTTGCATACTAATTACTGAAATATCAGAACTTTTCAAAATTACTCAAATAGCATAATTTTAGTTCAAACTATAGTTCAATAAATTATTGAACTAAAAAAAATAAAAAAATTTACGAATTCATTGAAAATAATAATAAAAAATGATCAAATAGTTCAATAAATTATTGACCTTGAACTTAAAAAACCAAAAAACAAACAAATTCATTAAAAATACCTATGAAAAATAGTTCAATAATTAATTGAATTATAGTTCAATAATTTATTAAACTATAATTATGCTATTTGAGTAATTTTTAAAAAGTTCAAACATTTTAGTAATTAGTATGCAGATTTATGCTATTTGAGACAAATTCTTTTTATAAATCAGGTAAATCAAAACGTGTATATTTATCTATTTTTAAATCGAAGAAATTGAATTAAGGGGCCGTTCATTTCCCGTTATCTTAAATACCATGTAATCTAAGATTACTGGATATCTATAATACATAGTATCTAGATTGCAGGGAATATAAGATTACAACGTTCATTTTGCAGCAATTAAAAATGAGAATCTCATAGGTATAAAAGATTACATTGTTTGTTAGGTTGTATTTAAGGGAGGAAATTTAATGAATTAATAATTCTTCCAATAATACCCTTGTTTTATGTTTCTCGTTAATAAATTTTATATATGAATTTAATTAATATTTTTTTGATAGATTAATATACCTATACTATTTTTATAATTTAATTAGTTTATAACTTATTTATTTAAATATTTAACTAACATAAAAATTTAAATTTAATTTTATATACTTATTTGATACTAATGAATTTATTAAAGTATCAATAATTAGTGTAACGAAAAAATTATTTATGTTTCTAAATTTAGTTATTGATGAGAAAATAAATTATCTAATTTATATGTAAAAGGAAAAGTAACTTTTTATAATATTGAAGGACAAAAAAGTAAAAAACAGAATACATTCGTAATGTAATCTTAAAAACTCACCGGTGAAGAGTGTATTCTAAAATGGTCAGATATCATGTATTCTTTGATTAGATGTAATCTAAGATATCCTTATATCTTTAAATACAGTAAAATAAACAATGTTATCTGAATACACCTTCCTCTGTAATTTTAGATAGCCTTGAAATGAACGGCCCCTAAGTGATTAATAAATGGGCTCATGTAAGTTCCATCCCTCCAAGTTTCTCCTTTCATTTTCACCTTCCTCTAGAACTCTTTGATTTTTAACCTCTAAAAGAAACTACTTCCTTTAGTCCCTTTTTATTTGTCTCATATATTTATGGGACTATTTTGAATTAGAAAAACATGTCTAATTTCATGGGATCCAATAATTATTACCGTTCAAATCAATTCTCATAGTAATCCAACAATTTATTTGATTCGATTGATTAAAAAAGTAATAAATCAAATTTTAAGTTGTATCGAATTATTGTTCAACACCCATTAATGAGAATGAAATGTTTTAACAAAAACGGTCTTTTAAACTTTAAGATAAAATGCAGTAATCTCAAGCTTTTATTAATTAATTTGGACAGTATTTATATAATAGAGTTTAGCTCAACTAACTATTAAACTAATTATGATTAAGCACCAAACCATATTCCTAACAACTAACTCTAACTTCTCATAATTAGAATTACATCAATATATTCTTACCATCTCAAATGACAGATTTTATAAAGTATTTTTTATTTATATTATTATTGTTAGTTTTTTATTTAATGATTCATTGAATTTAACGCAATAGATTATTAAAACTGGTAATATATTATTAAAATTAAATTAATAATTAACTAGTAATAAATTGAGAGTTTTACATTCATAAAACTCATTTAGATGATAATTATTAAGTCCAAAATTAAAATTAAAATAACAAATATTAAGTACGTATTGTACGTTTATTTTTAAGTTATGCTAAATAAAGAATTACATGTAAAAAAAATTTTCCCGTCTTGGTAGTTTTCTCAATTTTCAATGATAATTTGCCGGGAAAAATTCAGTTTATATATATGGACTTAGTTGAGTGTGTCAATTTAAACCATAATTTTTATAATTTTTAATTCATTAATTTAAAACCTAAACTTTCATAAGTGGTGTAATTTACATTCTCATCGAAACTACAAAATTACCCTAAAATCAGTCATTAAATCAATCAAAAAATCAAGATAACAAAACATTTATAGCATAATCATAATAACACTCGATCTTAACCATAAAATACTCCGTCACAAAATGTAACAGTAAAAAAGTTTAAATACGGCACTAAAATGATCAAATCTAAACATAAAAATATTTAACACAAGTAAATCAACGAATATAAAAATGACTTAATTATATGAAGCATCCACATCTAACTAAAAACTCTTAAAATATAGTTAATTTAACTAATAAAGGATCTAATTGAACCACTCATAAAAATTATAGTTAAATTGATGAAATTAAAAATTTAGGTTGCCAAACTCAGGGTAAAAACTAAATATTTTCCTTTTATCATATGTTAAATTTCTTACCAGACTCAAATTTTTACTTTTTATTACATTTAGAAGCAAATCACATAAATTAAAATTTTCATTTTCATAAATATTAATAGTATTTATTACATTATTACCAAACACACCACTAGTTATTAGATCTCATTCAGAGATATCCTATCTTCAAGCACTTGGAGATTATAAACTTCCAACAAAATTTTGAACCAATTAGTATTTTTGTCCTCTTGTTTCCTTTGATGTAACCATTCCAATAAAATAAAATTGCATTTCATTTATTTATTTTATTATTTTTATCTCTTGGATTTATCACTTGTCATTGAGCTTTGATTAACTTACCTGACAGTGATAAGAAAAAAAATGGAAATTAGATACTAGTTTTAACCATTTTACAATTATTTTAAAGAAAGATAATTTGAAACCATATTTATATAACTTATTTCATATTATTTCTAAAATTTTATTTTTATGAATGGCCTGATTTTAAGAACAGTTAGATACAAGGTTTTAAAAATATTAAAATTACGGAAAATAAAATCAATCGTACCTTATTGTAAGTTGGTTACAATTTTCTATTTGATTTTAAATTTTACTTTTAATATGTATTTCATATTTTTAAGAATAAATAAATCCACATATGAAAAATCCAAGAGAAAATAGACAAGAAAGAATAATTTACATCAAATCGTGCTTGTTTTCTTCAATTGTCTAAATAAATGATATTTTTAATCCTGTTTTACATTTTGAGCAAACTGATTATCGATTAGATTAATCGTACTATGTCAATAGATGCCTAATTAATTAACATTTTAAAGAATTGAAATAAAAATATTTTATAAACCTAAAATAAAACTAAAAATCTATTAAAATATTTAGAACGAACGAATAAATCATAATCCAATAAAAGAAAAGGAAATTAAGAGAGGGAGAGAGATTACCACAATATTGGTACGCTACCGCCGAAAAATGAAGAAAAATAATTTTTGGAAGTAGAAATGTAATTTAATTTAAGACGTTTTCAAAATCAAAACTATGCAAACAACTTTAGAACATCGTTGTAAAATAACTTACACCAAACAAGTCAAAAAGGCAATAATTATATAACATATATTGAAAATTGAATATTTTACTTAAAACTTTTCTAACTAAATTTTTACCCCTCTCTTGATTTGCCCGATTGACACAGAAGCGATTTGATACGTCAGAATGAAAATATGATATTTGAAATAAATAATAATTTTACACACACGAAATTGAATTATCTGAAAAATTATTTGAAAAATCACAAAATTAATTTTAGCTTCAAATCTCTCCATATTATGTTATTTATTATAGATTTAATTTTGTGTCGAATAATTATATATAACATTTACATAAAATAATACAAATAATTTTTTTTAGAAAAAAGAAAAGAAAGAAGAAGAATAGAAGATAGACGGTCAACAAGCATTGGTTGTCAGGACAGGAGAGAGAAACAGAAGAATGCAGCATGGGAGAGAGAGATTCGTCAAAGGAGCAGACAGATTCTCAACTATATATATTTTTTTTTTGACAGTACGAAAAGAAAATAAAAATTCTTAAAATTGAAAGCCAAACCACAAAAATAAAATAAAATAAAATCGTTCTCACATAATAGACCTTATACACATATATAATATGACTGTCAAAGAGTCAAAATCACATTAATGCATGGAAAACAATATCCCATAAACTGCGGCTCATGCTAAATAGCAAATCTTGGTACGGTATTCGTATGGTACAAATTGAAATTATTGTTACCAAAAAGAAAAAAAAGAGAGTAGAAACTCAGAAGTTTTGCTGTCCCAAAAGATTAATAGATGTATAAATAATTGAACTATGTTTAGATCGGTAATTTTATGTCATAATATAACCATAGTTTACTTGCATTTAAAATGAAAGGTCAGAATGTGTTGTGTGGTGAAATTAGACAACACGTGAAATTTTACAACTTGACAAAAAAGCATACGCACCTCGTCTAACCACGGTACTTAGACACCTGGTCTGACAGCGGTACCAGGACACCTGGTCCAAAGCACCTCGTCTAATCGCAGTACCAGGGCACCTGGTCTGACCGTGGTACTTAGGCACCTGGTCTGACAGCGATACTTGAGCACCTGGTCTATCGTGGTACTTAGGCACTTGGTCTGGCCGTGGTACATGGGAACCAGGTCTGACCACGGTACCTAGTCATAAAGTCTACGCACCTGAAAAGACCTGGCTACGCAGTCTCCGACATAGACCTACATACTTAAGATTGAATACAAGTATCCACTTGGGAAACGACACGTGGCGCAACCCGCAAGCAACACGTAATTGAGAAGCAACACATGGTCCAATCCCGACGCGACACGTGGCACGATGATGTCATCAACCTAATCTCCTATAAATAGGAGAAAAATTTCATTCATTAGGTAACTAATTTCAACTACTATTCTCTCTGGTACACTAGCTCTGCTTTCTCTGACTTTAACATCGGAGGGTGTTAGGCCGGTACCACACCAATGCTCTTTTACTTTCCTATGTAGGTACCTACGTAGTACGTCGTCGAAGCAGCGCACTACCTCCGACTCGTCTCATATATTAAGTTCGTTGCCCAAGTGGAAGCCTCCATTTTTACGCAACAACAGAATGTAATACATACATTTGTATTTTTTTTATTTTTTTTAATCAAATTAGATCTTTGACTTTTCAAACTCATATATGATAAACTTCACTGAATATCATTCAGAATAGACTTTTTTAAAATGACATTTCTTTAATGATATGTGTGAGTTTGATTCCATATTTATTTCACGCTCAAATTTAACATATCAGTTTATTTACTGTAATCACTACTTGACACACACAAAATTTATTATATTTTTATAAATTATATATTTGTAAATATTTTTTTAAAGAAATACTATATATGTTTCTAAATTACATAAAATTTCGCTACTCAATAGAATTTCTCTTACATTTTATGCATGAGATCGCGAATAGTCTAATTGAAGGGTATACTTGCAACAAATTTATATGGTATGGGCTGGTAAGATTTGAAATTGAAGGTTTAACTTTTAGGGTAAAAATTGACATTTTTTTCCCTTTAAAAACTTTCGAAAGTTTTGGGATAAAAATGAGAATAATTATAAAAGCTTGAGATCAAAATAAAATTGCAACCAAATTATTATTATTATTTTTTTAAAGTTCAATCACAAATTTGGTCTATCTGATTTATAATATGTTTCAATTTAATAATTATAATTTTAAAAGTTTTAATTTAATTTTTATAATTTAGGGTTTAGAGTCAATTAAATCTTTATAATTTTAAAAGTTTTCATATAATTTAATAACAACCCACAAAATATCTCGTTATTAAGTGTAATAATCATATAGAAAATATAAATTACGATATGATGTTAATTAAAATATAGTTGTACCGAGACTTTTTTACGGACTAGGATTTTAACACGTGCGTTGCATGTGATTTATTTGTTTTTTAATTATTATATTTTTTTAAAAAATCGATAAGCGTATTATGGTTTAAAAATGTTTCTCCATATCCTCTTAATATATATAGATATGTAGATAAATATAGATATATTCAATATTACATTTTAAAAAAAAATTATAATATACTTCAAGTTACTAATATAAATTTAACTTTATCCAATAAAACACATGAAACTTTTTTTAATTGATAGAAAATAGGCCATTAATTTATCAAAGGAGATGAATTCATTGTGAAAACAAATTTGTGCATCGACAAAACATATAAAATGCACTCTTATATATAGTATAGATAAAAGTAACTAATACATCTAATTTACAATATAGTAAAAATTAATGAATTAATGTACCTTTTCCGTAAAAAATAATCAGTGTACCTTTTATCTTAGTATCTAAAAAATGTTTTATACAATAATTCATCTTCGATAAACAAAAATCTATTTTTCTTTATAAAAAATAACTCATTATATTAAGTAAGAGATAATATATTATGAGAATATAATAATTAATTATTGTAGGGACATATTTTGTAAATTTCTTAATTTATGAAAGGATATAATTATCTTAAAATGATAGATAAATTGACACAAAACTTAAAAAAAATAAAAAAAAATGAAACCGACATAAACCCATATGGGGATTAAATTTAGAACTGAAAAAGAAAAAAAGGATAAATACTAAAGAAGAGATTGACATGAACCAGTGGGTAACAGTTTTCACCAGTCAGAAAGGAAAGTACAGTGATACAGTTTTACCCACCACTCCACGCCATGCCAACTTTGAAAAGCAAGAAAAAAAAAAGACCATTTGAAGTCCAAGTAAAAAAAAAAAAACCAAACCACGTGAAAATGGCAATAATGAAACTGGAACCACCTTAAAGTTGTCTTTACGGTCAGGGGTCAGTAGAGAGAGAATAGTGTTTTTGTGTGGCTGGGGGAGCTTAGGGAATGGGCATGCTCTTCCCCCTTTGCCCTTATTTTTTGGCTTTTTGGCCATTCAATTTGTGTGGAGTGTGCAGCTTTATTGGTGAGAAAACAAGATCAATATATTTTGATATTTTATACACCTTTTATTTCTTCTTTTTATCAATCATTGGTCAGTTATGTTGGCAAACTTGTGTACTCCTTTTAGTCTCTCTCTATCTCAATCAAAATGGAGTTAAAATATCGTGCTTCAAATTTTTCGTGATATCGATGTCGACGGATGTTTAGATTAAAATGATGAAAAACGATGGAAGTTTAAATGAATACTTAAAATTAATTAATTAAACTTGAACTAATCTTTAAATAAATCATAATTAATCATATAAATAAGTTATGCACTTATAAATGATATTTAACATCGAGAAAATAAAAAATATAATAAATTAAAGAGAGAAGGAGAATAAATAAAAGTTTTAAAAAAATAAATAGAGAATGAACTAAAAATTAATAATAAATTAAATAGAAAGAATAATTAAAAAAATGTATAAAAAAAAAAGAGTGAGAGTGAACAACGATAGTCAGGGGCGGATCCAGGATGTTTTGTTTGCGGGGGCCATATATATATATATTAATTTTATTAATTAAGCTTTCGACATCTTAACTTAAAAATAATATTTGAATTATAATATAATCAATATTTCATTTGATATTAATTTTTTTAATACATATACTAATTAACTATTAAAATGGTTTGAGATATAAAAATATTTTTATATATCTATAATAATTAATATGAAAATCATCTTTCTTTTCAAAATTAAAAAAATTTCAACGTAACCAAAATATGAAATTTTAATTTTTATTAAATTATAAAAAAAAATTATAACCAATAAAAGAAATTTCAATTATTATTCTTATTTTTTAGACTAAATTATACAAAATACCCCTAAAATATAGTGTCGATTTCAATTTTGCCCCTAATTTTTTAAAAATTTCAATTATACCTCCAACCTTTTATTTTGTTTCAAAAATACCATTTATTGAGGAAATCAACCTTTAAAAATATAATTCGTGTGCATTTTCGCTTAAATTTAATGAGAATTAAGAGATTAAGAGTATTTTAGAAATTTTTAATGAAAAAAAATAATTTTCCGCATGTATAAAGAGTGATTTTTCAAACAAAAGATATTTTTTAAACTAATTAAAAAGTTAGGGGCAGAATTGAAACTTTTAAAACGTTTGGGGAAAAATTGAAACAACCATGGTATAGTGGTATTCAATATAATTTAACCTATTTTTTATAAATAAATTATCTCTCATTTATTATTATTTTTTAAAAATAATATCATAATTATAAATAAAAATTAAAAAAATATATCTTATCCAAAATCATTCTTTTAAAATTATAAATATATATATTTAAAAGAATAAAATAATATATATAATATAAATTAAAAAAATTGGGTGGCCAAATTCGTCCCTGATGATAGTTGAGTAATAGGTCCGATGGAAATGTTGATAATGTCGAAGATATTGTTTATTCCTATTTAAAAAATCGAATCTCTATTTTAGAGACATATCGAGGCACTATCGAATACATTTAAAACCTTATTCAAAAGTTTTGTATTTTTATTTTAAAAGTTGTTCGGTAAGACACAACCTCATCAATGGTCCGACTTTGGAGATGCCAGACCCTAAATTTGTTCTTGTTGGGTTGGGCTCCCTTTAGGCCTAAATACTATTCGGGCTTTGAATGGGTCGACTCTATCTATATAAATCTTATCTTATTGAAAGAATCTGATCAAGATAGTTTGAGAAATTCAAGAGTGAATAATTTTTAAAATTTATCAAATATGTAAGGGCATGTATTGGCATTTAGTTTAAAATTCAATTATTTTTTGGGTTATTAAATTGTTCACTAAATTTGACTCTAGTTAAGTCATGATTTTTTTTTTAATGATATTACATTAAATTGGGGGAGGGAAAACCCGAACCTTCGACCTCATAGAAAGAGAATTAACCACTTGAGCTATGCTCGTTTTGGCTATTTAAGTCATGAATTAAATCTATATTATATAATATTTTGATTGGATTAATTTTAATTGTTTAAGTGATTTATTTTTTTGTCCAAAATAATAGTAATTTAAGAGTTTATTGGAAATAGTAATTCGATGTCATTTTATTTTATAAAAACTAACATTTTGAATCAATTATTGTCAAATAAATTGAAGAATAAAAAGATTTAATGGAGTTTTTTTTTCTTAAGCAAAAGAATTTTAAAGGAATTATCGAGTGAAATGAATCTAAAAGAAGAATATGCATGAGTAATTTTATCAAAACTAGAAAGATTTATTAATAAAATCAAACTGATTGTATTCAATCTAAACTAAATTTAGAAGAATAAATGAATTGATCCAACCAATTAAGATTTCCACTTTTTGAACTCAAACAAATCCACTAGAAAGAAATTTATACCCCAGCCCAGCCCCATATAGTTTGAATTTGGATTGATTTGATTAAGTTATTGAATTTTCTAGATTTAACAAATTAAAATTTGTGTTCTTTTAATGTTTAAAAATATATATTTGATAATAAATTTGAAGTATTATTTAAACAATGTTAAAGGGATGGTTGTTTGAAAATTATAGGAATAAGAAGATATGTGAAGTATAATAATAATAATAACAACAAACTTGGAATTTTGTTATGAAATTTATCTCTTAAGATTGATAGGGGTATATTGAAATAATTCCATCATGGCTATTGCACTACTCTAATGCGTACATTTTACCTTTCTTTAAATCAATTAGTCATTTAATAGGAGAAATTGAACTTCTCTCTAAAAGGGCCACATGCCTAGCCCATATTGGGTTTGGACTTCCCTTCCTCTTGATTAATTAATGGATCCAATTAATAGGTCATGGATCAAGTCCATTTAAAGTATATTTGATGTGAACATTTCAAATTAAAAAAATTAGGCACACACATTCTCAATCTCAAGGTGCATTTTTTAAGTTACATAAATCTAATACATATAAATTTAGGTCATAAATATATATTTGAAAACAAAGAATTTTATAGTAAAAAATCATTTAAAAAAATAGAAAGTTAAAAACAAATTAGTTATCTATAGTATCTCTAAAAGGTGCTATATTGGGAGAATCTCTAGGTTCCTTTTTTACCCTTAATTGTATTATTAATGCCCACACAAACCCTGATATTTTAATCGATTTTCCAATTATATCCTTTAATTTTTTTTTTTATTTATTTCAATCATTTTGTATTTTTCAAAAATAATTATTGAAGTTTTTTTATTTGTTCCCATTTTAGTCTTGATCTTCGGAAGAAAGAAAATAATTAATAGGAGAAATTTTGGTTTTCCAATGTATTAATTAGGACAAATGAAAATGGAAATGACCACAATTGACTCAAATAACCAAGACATGAGTTGATCAGTTTGCTTTGGAAATTGGAAGGGATTCAAATCCTATTTTGAGAATCTAAAACGAAATCAATTTAAATTATATACCAATTCAAATTGAATTTAATAAAAGTGCATACATAATTAGATAAATATGGAAAGGGACAAGACTATTTTCATTAGTTTAATTTATGCTTCTCTTACTCTAATCGATGGAGGAGGGACAGAAAAGTGTTATAAACATCAAAGGAAAGGTGAAAGACGTCTGGATGGCTAAGGTTTAGACTGTTTTTTTTTTTAAAAAAAAAAAAATACAAGTGTTTAGAAATTGGGCACTTTCACGGTCTTTTTTTTTTTATTTGACTGAATTTTTTTTGCATGGTAATTTAAGTCGTTTAGATTTTTTTTTTAAGTTTAATTTGTTTAGTTGGATGTACGATATCTGCTATATTGATCATTTGTTGGAAATGTTTTGTTCTCATTATATCAAAATGAATTAGAAGATCTCATTTACCACCAATGCCTCCCTATTCTTTCAGCCAACATGCTTTTTCTTTAGAAGAAATCACCAATTTTTCCAATCATTGTTGGTTTCAAGGAGCGAACTCAAATATTTTCAAAAATAGCAAAAATGTTAGTTGGGTTTCACACTTGCTTTGGATGACGGAAGAAAATATGTTACTTTTAAAAAATTCAAATTTTTTGCTATTTTGAAAATATTATTATATAAAATGTCATTTTTTAAAATCTCCAATAAATAAATGTGTTTATTTTATTTTCATTTTTTATTTTGTTTACAATATGACATTTATTATTGCCTTCCTATAAATGATTCGAAAATGACAAAAAAAGGTCATTTAAAATGAAAGAGAGAGTAAGGATGAAATGAAAGACAATAAAGAGGTTCAGTACATCAACTTTCATGCTTATTAAAAATGAAAGAGAGAGTAAGGAAAATAAATTTTAAAATCGACAATCGAGTCCGTCAGTTCTTTCATGGTCGAAACAAAGGGAAGCCAATTATTTGGTCATGGTTTGGTGAGGTTTGTGCTTGATGGTTTCCTTTCAATTAACATCTCTTTAGCAAAATGGAGGCACTCCTTCTTTCATAAAAGTAAGACCTACAAGGTTTATAGCTTTGAAGTGAATATCATTTTTTTATTATCAATTGCATTTCAAATATACAATATGAAAAATTCATAAGACACCAACTAGTCCCTTTAAAAGATGCTAAAGATGGAGAATCTTTACGTTCCAATTTTACCCTCAATATTTTATTATTGTATTCAATTTATACCCTCATTTAATAATTGTATTATACTTTATCCTTGAAATCAATTAACCTCTTGAATCATTTTATTTAGTCAATACTAATCATTCCATTTAGATGCAATGAACTCTCGAAATAATAAAAAGTGTGCATAGATTTTTAAAATACTAATCCTTCAATTCAGATGCAATGAACTCTCAAAATAATAAAATGTTTGCATGGATTTTAATAATACAAATGAATTTAAGATTTTATTAGTTTCATGTTTGAATTTTTAATAAAATGCTCAACTTCCATGGCAATTTTTTCAATCCCAACGTTAAAATTCATTGAACCTATTCACAATTTTTTCTTTATTTATCTTTCTTCTCAATAGATAATGATAATGATAATAAATCAAAATCTAATCCAAGTACAGTGCAATGCAATAACTAATGTAGAATATAGGTATAAATAAATCTAAATTGGGCACTCTAGTGCACTTTGTCTCCTTCATATTTGACGAAGATTTATTCACAGATATGGAGAAGAACATTGTCATGTAAAATATGGTTTGAACTTAAAAACAAGTGTGAGAGTTTATCTCTAAACTATTTTTCAATTTGTCTGAACTGATATTAATGTGTTTTATATATACTTTTCAGTTATGTCTTTTATTTTTGTGGTATGTATTATTAATAATTATGTATTTTATCATGGAATTAGAAACCAAAGACTTGTATCAAACAAATAAGTATATGATCAGGTTATTTTGGGTTCACTTATTACTTATGAGACTACTTTTTCACTTCAGGATTCAACACTTTTTCACAAGGATTGGAAAAGCGATACCTCTAGAAGTTAGAGAAATTATAATTCCTTACATTTTTAAAGCATGTATCACAGTATCTAAAATATTTTCACAATCTCTATAATTTTTTTTCTTTTTTGAAGTAGGTTTGGTTAAGTTTTTCCTTCAAAATTTTGTGGGTTGTGCGTATGGATTTAATAGGCGGTATTATTCAGTTGACTAATTAACTTCCTTCATTTTGATTAAATACATACACAATTTTATTTTTTTATATATTTTACATGAAAGTTTCAACTTATTTATTTATAGTTAATGAATGTTATGACTTATAAAACAAATTCAAATTTTTGAATACTATATTATATTTGATCAATTTTATTTAGAAAATCCGTAAAAAATATTTAAATGATAATGATGTTGATAGAATTAATCAAGACGAATAAGACACATGCAACGCACGTATTGATCAACTAGTTGACTCTAAATTATGACAAAACGAACTGATTCATAATCAAAAAATAAATAAAAATGGTAATGTATCTTTTTGGTCTCTAAGCAACTCTAATGTTCTTTTCATGTAAATATAAATAACAATCTTGAGATAGAAAAATTTTAGTGACACCGACAGTTTCTTCAATTGCAAAATTTTTATCATCAATTGGATACCTCATATTGGATTTCTTCAAAAACCTTTGATGGAGTTTCTTCAACAATTTTTAAGGATAATGATTTTGAGGAAACTAAGTTTTGTAACATCTTTATCCTAAATTCTATGGTTACTACCTACCATTTTAAAATATAATTGGAGAATTATATAGCATCATTTAGAGTGGTTTTGATAGAGTGAGATTATGAAAGGCCATCGGTCAATAATTTGTTTTAAACAACCTATTACTCAATAAACAATTACATTTAATGAGTTTTAAGTTACAAAAAAATTATGTTAATATTAATCGTTGGAGATAAGGAAGCTTTAAAGATACACTACAAGAAAACTATTGTTTTGTGACAAAAAAATTTGCTCATTTACGACGCAAGTCATTACTATTTCATGAAATGATGATCTGCGATGAATTTTTGTCGAACATTACAAGAAAACTGCTCGTTTTGTGACAAAAGAAGCTTTTGTCGTTAAGTATGGCTAATGTCCATGGCGGGAAACGAATGACCGTTTCTTTTCTATCCCAAAAATTGCGACAAATATCGTCACCAGGAGTGGTGCGAACATTTACTGGGTAATGAGTGACAAATTTCGTCACAAAATTAGCGACGATAATCGTGACTAAGTTTGGCGCCAATTTTTAGCAGGAAGAGGAAGTGCTACACACCATGTTTTGCGACGCCTTAATTTGTCACTAACAACCGTCACAAATATTGCATGATGACAAATGTTGTCACAAATATTATCAAATAAAATTGGCGGGATTTTCAAAATTTTCACCGAATATTTCTACAAATTCGTCGCAAATGACATAAAAATGTCGGGATAACTAAAATTTTCACCAAATTTTGGGCGGTAAATTTAATATTTGTGACAAAAGTCATCGCAAATTGGTGGCTAATGTCATCACAAAGATTATCAAATTAAATTGACAGAATTTTCAAAATTTTCACCGAATATTTGCGAGAAATTCGTCGCAAATGACATAAAAATGGCGGGATAATTAAAAATTTCACTAAAATTTTTGGTGGTTAAATTTAATACCTGTGACGAAAGTCATCGCAAATTCTAAATGTCTTTTCAATCCAGAAATTGCATTTGACGTTTTGAATTCCCTGTTTGTGACGACCCTGTCACAATTTTTAATTTTTTGGGACAATTTTCGTCACAAATATTGTTATAAGAAGAATAAACAAACCATTCTTTCCCCTACTTTTCTTTTTCTCTCTTTTCCTTTCTCTTTCTCTTTTCATTTTTCATTTCATTCCCGAGCCTCGTCCGTCTTCATACAAAAGTTTAGTTTCTAATCCTGAAGCCTATTTGTGTTTTAAATATTGTATAGAGAATTGTATGTTTAGGATTTAATTTCAATTGTATATTTAAATTTGAATTAAATTATGGTTTCGCAAAATTAGTTTAATTTCGATGAATTAATTAGTTTAAATAAGTTAACTTAATTTAATAGCATTCATTTTATTTTATTTTCATTTATGGTTAATATTTAATAATAATAATTACTGTTAATAATAATAATAATAGTAATAAATTAATAATTATAAATGTTTAATAAAAAATAATTGTTATTAATTATAGTATATAATAATAATAATAATAATTAATCTTAAGAAAAATTAAAATGAAATTTGTAACAAAACTCATCACAATTCTTTTGACATACGTTTGCACAATACATGTATTGTATTTACGACGAAGTCGTCACAATTTTGTGACATATATGGTCGTTATTTCAATTGTTGACTTATTTGCGACGGAACATGTCTTGTCACTAATTAGTGAAGCCATTCGTCAGTAAATATTTTCTCCGCGATGAGCTATTTAACGATGGCACTGTCGTCATAATTTTGAATCTTTGCGATGACTTTCGTCATAAAATCGTCGTCTCAAATCTACAATTTTTTTTTGTAGTGATATATAAAATTCAATTTCACTATCTGTTTTAATTATTTCAAATTCAATTTTTTTTTAAGATTTAAATTTCAAATTATAGAGATTCTATTTTTCATATTAAGTTTTTTAAATTCGTTCAAAAACTAAGATAATATAAATTCTCCAATCTGGATGAATATTTAATAATTTAGATTATTATGATCATCATAGATCTAATGCTTCATATTTAATATTTTATTTTTTATAAAAATATTATTTTAAATTTAATATTTCCTTTTAATATAGTAGATAGAGATGCATATAATTAATTAATAATTACTTAAAGAGCATTATATAAAGGTTTTTATTATATTAAATAAGGGATTATATATTTTTTATCTAATAAATTATAAATAATTAGTTGATAATGATAATTAATTGTTGGTAATGGCACAAATTGTAAAGTTGAGAAATGATGTAAGGGTGTAATAGTCCAAAAACAATTCTCTCATTCCCAGAATAAGATATATCAAATAATAAAATTTATAGAAATATTAATTTTATATAAGCTTCATTAATAATTAATAATTTCTTTTTCTTAATATATTAATAATATATATTATTTTCAAATTTAAATTTATATATTAATGAATGTTATTAATCACTTGATTTTTTTATGGATTTTTCTTTAAGTCTATTTTTATAGAATAATTACCACATAATCTAAATCGGCATATAAAAATTCAAGTTTTTTTTTAAGTATATTAAAAATTCAAGACGATGATGAAAATTTAAGGTGGGTTTATGGGGCGTTGAACAAGAGTGGTGTAGGGATGACAAAATTCCCCGCGGGTTAGGGGCCCCGACCCTATAGGGCTCGATTTAGGTCCTAATCGATTAGTTGAATCAACGATCATAATCTCCGCCATTAATTCTCTCGCCGATGTCAAATCTTCTGAAACTATATTTAGATTGATTGATTTCAATTTCTTCGGCGTAAGAGATTTGTTAGGGGTTTGGAAAGATGAGATTCTTGGAGGCGGTTGAGGATCATTACAAAAACAGTTATACATGTGACAATAAAGTTGAGATGGCCGAGTTGGTCTAAGGCGCCAGATTAAGGTTCTGGTCCGAAAGGGCGTGGGTTCAAATCCCACTCTCAACAAAACTAAATTTTTCATTTTTCCTAGAATGACACGTGTCAATCAATTAGTGGTCATTCTTCTTCTTCTGCATTCTAATTGTGGCGCAAAAAAAAAAAAAACCTTATCCTTCTGTATCCATATCCATAGGCTTTGAGGAAGAACGATGATGATTGGGTTAGCTTCTTCCATCGCTACGAAACCAGGAAATTCAATTGCTTTCTCTTCTGAATTTCGCTTTCAAAAATGGCGGATCAGAGCTTCTTCTTCCACTATCGATTTCACCACTCTTCTTTCCGCTCTCGACAAGGTTCTTCTTTTTTCTTCATCTCCATTTTAATACTCAATATGAGCATAATTGTTGATTTCTCTTAAAGTTTAAATTGAACAAAAATAATCTCATAAGGTACTTTCATTTCTCGTCATGCTGCTAATATGAGCATAGCTCAACTGGTTAGACAACTGTTTTCTTAACTTGAAGTTGGAGGTTCGATTCTCCATTCCCCCAATTTGATGTTATATATAATATAAAAAAAACTTGGTCGTGCTTAGATATTTAAAAAAGTTCAATATTTGAATAAATATATAAAATGAGAGCCAATAATGTACAAAGGTTTCAACTCGTGAACCATTCTTACATGTTAAATCACACCACTAGACCCGAAAGTTTAAGCTAAAACAAATTTAATCTTGTTAAATCACACCGCTAGTTTTAAAGGTCTATGCTAAACAAATTTAATTTTTCAAGGTATTTTCAATCGTTTTTTAAATGATGTTGGGAAATTAATCCTTATTTGTACTTTAATGATAGAATGAATTGATGGAAGTTAGTTTAATGCAGAAGGATAGTGAAGCAGTTAAAGAAGCGCTTGATCAGCTGAGGGAAGTTGGTTGGGCCAAGAAATGGAGTTCTCAGCCGTATGTCTCACGCCGTTCGGTCAGTCTCCATTTCAAGTGTGAAGTTCTGGGAAACTGCTATCCAAAAATTTGCCATATCTTCTACCATTTTTATACATGTACATGAAAAGTGCCTATTTGTTCATTTTCTTTGAAACATTGTTTAAATTACATATCAGTTTGATTGCTAGTATTCTTCTTCTGTGCACCAGACCTCTCTTCGAGAGCTGACGACGCTCGGAATTAAAAATGCTGAGAACCTTGCGATTCCTAGTGTCAGGAATGATGTGAGTTTTTGTTTCATCACTTGATTTCCAGTTCCTCTTTTAACACTTTTGGTTTGGAGAGTAAAAATAAATGTAGGCAATATATCACTATACTTTCTGTTAAACCACCAATAGACCCAAAAACACAATACCTTATCACATGAAATACTAATAAATGAGGACTTTTTTGCAACTTAGCCCTTTTTTTTGAAAGTATTAAAGTATATGTCCAAACGTTTGAAGTAATTGGGGAAATGTCCTTTTTTTTTTTCTGAAATTGGGGGTTCAAAACCCGTCTTTAGGTGACTGGGCTGAAGACGGGTTTTCAAAACACGTTTTATGGCCACGTGGATTGGTTTTTTTAGTAAAAATTTTTTTGCCTGAAGACGGGTTTTCAAGACCCGTCTTCAGTGTAATTTTTTTTTTTTTTTTTTTTAAACTAACTTTTCCATGCCTCTTGAGACTAGTGCATCCTTCCACAAATTCTTAGGCTAGCTTCTTTTTTAGTGAAGTTTTTCACTTTCTTCCAATTCATCGATGAATACTTTGATGGGTCGATTTCTTTTGGGTTGAAATCTCTTATTTTAGCTAAATCTGATCTAAAAGGATAAACTTGTGCACAAATTTTATGTTTTATTAAGTGGGAAAGCAGAAATTATTTTGGATTTTATTTATTCTTTCTTCAATTTCAATCATGCAATGGGAAAAGTTGATCCTTGTTTCATTATCCATTATTATAATGCTTTTTTAGTAAAGAAACTTAATTTGTTGTTGTTTCGTCATTTTTCTTGAATAAACATTGAATAAAATGATGCACGACATAAGTTGATCACTGATCACTATGGGAAGAAATATGTTTGTATTCCAAACTTGGTTTATGGTTTCCAATTGAGTGGGTTGCTGATTGAGTTGAATAAATGATTTTTTAGAAATTATCTTATGTCCTGTAAACACACACAGCAAATGATGGTTATGTGTTTAATTCACTGGTTTTATTTTATTCGATTTTGTGTGTGATGGAGCTGGAAGATAATAATATGAATGCAGTTTTATTTCATGTGGACATTATTTTAGATGGCTACTGTTCTATGAGTGGATGCACCAGTCTCAAGAGGCATGGAAAAGTTAGTTTATAAAAATTTAAAAAAAAAAAAATTACAGTGAAGACGGGTTTTCAAGACCCGTCTTCAGGCAAAATTTTTTTTTTACTAAAAAACCAATCCACGTGGCCATAAAACGTGTTTTGAAAACCCGTCTTCAGCCCAGTTACCTAAAGACGGGTTTTGAACCCCCGATTTCAGAAAAAAAAAAAAAGGACATTTCCCCAATTACTTCAAACGTTTGGACATATACTTTAATACTTTCAAAAAAAGGGCTAAGTTGCAAAAAAGTCCAATAAATGAGGAAATGATAATGTAGGAATTTGAAATTAGGATCTCTTGCTTTGATATCACGTTAAATCACCAATAAATCCAAAATTTAAGTTATTAAGCTACGGTTAATTTAATCTTTTAATATATTCTTAAAACTTTCTAAAGGTGATATTTGATTGATCTTAATGAATGCAGGAAACAATTGTTTCCATGAACTCTGGAGTGTTTTCTTTTTCCTCTTTTATGTGGGGGTGTAGGGAATTCAGATAATTGAATTTGAAACATAGATACTCCAATGGTATGCTTTTCACTCTTCACAAACATTGATTAAAAACTATTTATAAATATAGCAGATATTTAGCGAGTTAGTGATTTACTACAATCGTCTAACGTGATTACCATGATTTCTGTTAATAACTGATTCAAAAATCTTCTTTAAAACACTACACTTTGAAATTTCCCGTTCGAATATCTGGTTTCTGGAACTTATATGTATTTGATGTTTCTCTGAACACAGGCAGCTTTCCTCTTTACAGTGGTCGGGACGACAGGATTTTTAGGTGTCCTTGCTGGGCAGCTTCCTGGGGTAACATAAACTGAAAACTATGTTTTTCTTTTCCAACTAACTTGTGCCTGTACGTGAATTTCTCGTTTAGATGCCTCTAACTGCATAATTGGAATGGAAGTACAAGACATTGTGCATGATATGCACCATTTATTTATCTCTATGAAACTCGATTGTGGCATGCTCATATGCTATAATGAGGAATTTGAAGAAAAACAACTGTCAAATGGCATATGGTTTCTGTTCAAATTTTTATTTATCCTATAATTTTCCTTGTACGTGCACGAAGAGTACATTATAGATAGGAAAAATGTGTTAAAAACAAGCAAAGAAAAAGGAAGAATTGACTCACAGATTTACATTGAAAACCTTTTGGAGAAAAACAATGGATGGAGTAGAAGAAATTCACTATACGAAAATTAGTACGTAATAGATCACGCCAAACATACTCTAAAGGCCTCACAATCTGTGAATGCCAGAAGAAAGATGAACACGGCTGGATGGCTGAAGAAGAGATTACCAGCCATGTCATAATTGTCCAACCAGACATTATCAACACTTCTATGTAATTTCATTAATATATTAAAAGATGAAATTTGCCTTTGTCCAATAACTGAAGCTTTTGGATCTATTAGTAATTTAACATGGTATCAGAGACTCGGAGTAGGAGGTCTTGAGTTCAAACCACTGCATTATCATTTGCTCCCAATTTATTAATGTTCCATGTGATTGTAGCTCGTGTAAATAGCCGAGTTCACATGTGAGGGATAGTGTTGAGAATATATCTAAAGTTTTTTTTTTTTTTTCCACTAAAATTTTGGAATCATATTATTCATTTAGGACTGGGGCTTCTTTGTGCCATACTTGATTGGAAGCATTTCACTAGTAGTTTTGGCTGTTGGAAGCATTTCTCCAGGGTAAGATTTTCGTAATTGTGAAAAGTTCTCTTACTTTTTTCTTCAGTTGGTAGCTTCTGTCTGATGACTCATTCGAATGTTTGGCGTCTCTTAGGCTTCTTCAAGCTGCTATAGGTAGCTTTTCAACACTTTTCCCTGATTATCAAGAAAGAATTGCTGGGCATGAAGCAGCACATTTCTTAGGTATTTGTTTCATGTGACAAGTAATAAAAATCACGAGCTTCCCATATTTCAACTAGATCTAACTATGAACTCCTTTGAATTTTAGTTGCTTACTTGCTTGGACTTCCTATCCTGAATTATTCACTAGACATTGGCAAAGAGCATGTCAATCTCATTGATGAAAGGGTTGAAAAGTTGATATACAGTGGCCAGCTTGATGATAAGGAACTTGACAGGTAATAATGTAACTGACCATTTTCAATTATTCTGAAAAATTGCAAGTTTTTCTGTAAGTTAAATCTAGATTGCATGAATTGTAAAGTCGGGTGTGCATTTTTCAGGTTGGCCGCGGTGGCAATGGCCGGACTTGCAGCCGAAGGTTTAAAATATGACAAAGTGGTTGGTCAATCTGCTGATCTTTTCACTCTGCAGGTATTTTTAGTAACCATTTACTTCATGATTACAGAACCCCTCTCCCTCCCTTTCTCTCCTGATATATCAGTCTTTGTTCTTTTAGAGGCTTATCAACAGATCCAAACCGAAACTTGGTAAAGAACAGCAACAGAATTTGACCAGATGGGCTGTAAGTAATCAACAAGAACAACCTATGATTGTATCTTGAAAAGAAGCTTCTAGTTTTAAGCACTTGAGCTTTTTTCATATTCATTTTCAAGCAAGTACCTTAAAAAGGTTTAAGGGTCGTATGGGATAATTTTTAAAAGAGTTTTTTTAATGGTTATCAAAAACACTTTTTTTACTCAAATACTTGTACACTTTCAAAAGTTATCTCAAACGAGCACTAAGAAACACTTGTATAATGTATTAGCAGCTAGCTAAATAATGGGGATACTTTTTTTTTTTTCAGGTTTTGTTTTCTGCCTCACTTTTGAAGAATAACAAATCAATACATGAAGCTCTCATTAAAGCAATGTCAGAGAAAGCAACTGTAATAGAATGCATCGAAGCAATTGAAAATGCTGCCTAATTATTACGACTCATTTTTACATTTTTCTTCCTTTGTTGTCAAATTGCATGATTACCATTCTTTTTTTACTTCATATCCACACGATTCTTATTTTGTATATGAAAGAGCCTATGAACAAATAAGGTGAAGCTTTGTCAGAAATTTCAAAGTCAAGCTCAAGTCTAGCCCATGAACTTCTCACCTACTTTGCTGCAGCTTTGTTATGCCTTAGCCAGCATTTCTTTAGCATTATTGCTCAACTTAACTTATTTAATCTGATTGATTAGTTACTTGATTCAGTTGGATCAAATTGGAAACCAAATACTAATTAAGGGGTCCATTTGGGATAATTGATGTAGTCTGTTATGTACGAAAGGGTTAGGCTAGACTTTGAGTTTTATTGGGCTGGCTTAGTTTGTGGGCTTCGTTTGTTGTATTAATTAGGAATCCAGATGTTGAATTAAATTGTCTATAAATACATCAAGATCAATGTAAAAAGAAGATGGGATAATAAAGTTCATTACAAGTTCAGTTTTTACAATTTTTAGAATTTAGTTTACATCATTTGGTATTAGAGCAGCCTCGATCCAAGGACGTTTAGGACAAAAGCAGAGACGACACACTTCGCACCGGTGAAACAAAGGTGACAGAACCTCAACAACCGCAACAGATCTTGACCCTGGAAGTTATTGTCGATCACTTGCAGGTGGAACTTACAGTGGCAAGCCTACAAAGAGAAATGCAAGTTTAATTTCAAGAATTAACAAGACAGATTCAGAATATGGGAGAAACAATGACTCAACGGGGATTTCAACAAGAAAGACCGTTCCAAGAACGACAACAACAATTTGATTTTTAAGAACCTATCAATCCAGTTAAAAGAGGCTAAGAGGCTGAATATGAGGACAAATTCCGAAGGAAAACTTACCACAACGTCAAGAACAACCCCAAAAACTGCCCAGATTTGGTTAGCAGCTCCAAGAACATCCTCACAACCTTCCAAGAATCCAAGCACAACCCCAAGAACGCAATGACCAGCAACAAAATCTGTCCAGATTCGTAGCACAGCCCCAACAACAATATGGCGAAGCGTATGGATCTGCAAGAATCTTCGAACAACGACCAATGTTACATAATCTCATAAATAAACAATATAGAATGTAAGATTTGGATGATTCAAGTGACAATGAACAGTTTCCACTTATTTAACCAATGCAAAACAAAGAAAATTATGGAAATCAACGGCTAGAGTTCCAAGAACATGGAAACCGGGAACAAAAACTCAAAACAAACATTGACTGATTTGATGAGAATTAGATATGGGTGCATTTCTTGATTGGATAAAGAGAGCTGATGCATTCTTTGACTACATGTCTGCAATGTAAAGAAATCGTACTTTTGGAAGACCTCAATGACAACAAAGTGGAGTTAGAAGAGATGTATAAGGAAGAGGAAGAGGTCGACTACAGTGAGGCTAATGAAGGTGAAGAACTTTCATATGTAATTCAACGTATTCTCTTAACCTCTAAAACAGAAGCACATTCTCAACGACATGCTTTATTTCGAACTAAGTGCACAATTACGGGAAAGGTATGCAATATTAACATTGATAGTGACAGTAGTAAAAATATTGTCTCTAAAACTTTATTGACAACTCTTAACCTCAAAACTACCCCACATCCTTACCCGTACAAAGTGGGCTGGATTAAGAAGGGCGGAAAAATGCAAATCACTAATGTTTGTACCGTCTCATTCTCTATTTGAAACCATTACAAGGATCAAATAGTAGTGTGTGATGTTTTTGATATGGATGCTTGTCATGTCTTGTTAGGAAGACCATGGCAATATGATGTTCAAGCTACACACAAGGGCCGGGACAATACCTATGAATTCACATGGTTGGGAAGGAAGATTGACTTAGTTACATACCCTAGAAAAGATGGCAACCCTAAGAAAAAGGAAAAAAAATAGTGGTACGAACCCCTCTCTTTACGCGTGGGTCCCATGCAGGTGGCATGGGACCCACGCGTGCAGCAGCTCCATCAGGCGCGTCAGCCGGTTGGAAATCACGCGCGAATGTGGACGCATCAGGTCGCTTGGATGGCGAGACAGTAGCGGATCGAACGGCTAGAAACGATTCAGCTTTTCCCTTTTTCTTTTTATTTTAAAAACCGAAATTACATATATAAATATAATTGAAAAATTCTGGAGCGTCGGATGCACTTATGCTTTCGATCGGACGGCTGTGACGATTCTCAATTTATTTTTCTTTTTCCTTTATTTTAAAATCCAAATATATATATATATATATATATATATTAAAATCCAATTTTTTTTTTGATATCTTCTCCGTTTTAGCTCGGAATTAGACGATTCAAATTGCATCGCGCTCGTTATTTTCCGCTCTACAAAACACAACACTAAAATACTAAAATTGATTAGTACTAAGTGTTTGTTATCATCAAAACATAATTAAGTGAGATTAATAGGCCCAAAAAGCCAACATAATCCTCTTGTATGACTCACATACTAAGTCGTGATTTCATAAGAGTGACTTAGGTTTTTACTATTTGACTGTTTGATATTAATATATTTTCATATATTCTTAATATCGTTAATTGAATCAATCTTGATAATATAAAGAACTTACGTTTATTTATTTAATTTATTCAAAATAAATTACCTTTATTAAATAATTACAAGTCCTAGGACACCATTCCAAACAAATAAGGTGGCTGATGTTCTTAGTAGGAGGGAAACACTTTTGACTGTTTTACAAGGGGAGATAACAGCTTTTGACAGCCTTAAGACGTCCTATGAACATGATCCAATTTTTGGGGATATTTGATATAAATGCAATAACCATCTTGTTGTTAATGATTTTCATGTAATGGATGACTTTTTATTCAAAGGTGACTCACTATGCATTCCACACATCGCTTCGTGAATCTTTAATTAAAGATATACATAGTGGATGATTAGAAGGACACTTTGGTAGGGATAAGAATTTAGAACTCCTATCTAATAGATTTTACTGGCCTAAATTAGCTAAAGATGTTGTGAATTTCATAAAACGTTGTTTTTTATGTCAAACATCTATGGGGAAGACACAAAACACGGGACTCCATATGCCTTTACCTATTCCAGAATCTATTTGGGAAGATTTATCTATAGATTTCATTTTATGGCTCCCTAGAACTCAACGTGGTTATGACTCAATCTTTGTGGTGGTGGATCGTTTTAGTAAAATGTCTCATTCTTTACCATGTAAAAAGACTTCCGATGCAGTTTATATTGTAAATTTATTTTTAAAGAAAATAGTTCGTTTATATGGCATCCCTAAGACTATTGTTTCAGATAGGGATGTTAAGTTTCATCAGAATTCTTTCCGACAGAGAACTTGATGATTTTGCAAATCTTATGTCAATGATTCACCTCATCACTATTAACACTCAACCTGATGTGTTTTGTTGGTCTTTGGAAAAGGATGGGGGCTATTCGGTGAAATCCTTCTTTGCTCATCTATCTAACAAAAGTCAAGTTATGGATTCCAATTTTTTCAAGAAAATTTGGAAAAGTCCCAAAAAAGATTAACTTCTTTATTTGGAGTTTAACGTTGGGTGGTCTCAACACTTTGGATATTCTGCAAAAAAAGGCACCCAGATCTCTCCTTATCCCCAAACATTTGTTGTCTCTGTCTAAAGAGTGAAGAAAGCCATAATCATCTCTTCTTACAGTGCCCTTTTGTCAGAAATCTTTGGATTACTCTTCTCTCGACTTTCAATCTTGATTTTTGTCTTCCACAAACTGCTACTATGAACATTGATAATCTTTTAATGGGTCATCCCTTTAAAAATAAGGCTGAAATTTTGTGGACCCATGCGGTCAAATGCATTGCTTGGGAAATTTGGATGGAACGGAACTCGCGGATTTTCAACAACAAAGCTCGGAACGTCATGGATGTTTGGGAGATTATTCACTTCAAAGTTTCTCAATGGAGCTCCCTTAGTAAATTTTTTTGTAATTATGATAGTTTCATGATTAATGCCAATTGGAAGAATTTTTTGTAATCCTTTGGCTCTTGGTGATTTTCTAATCACCCGTTTGTAATCCTTTTATATATTAATATATCAAAAGTTTCCTATCAAAAAAAAAAAAAAAAGAAATTTTGTAAGTTTTTAAAGGAATATTGTAACATCATCAAATAATGGAGGAACCTTAGGAGAGAGATTCCACGTATATACTTATTAAATATGTTACCTTTGGCGTAATTCCATAAGGGCGCTGGTTTGGCTTGTTTGGTGGGAAAGAAACAAAAGAACTTTTGAAGAAACCTATATGGATAATTTTGATCTTTGGGATCTTTTGGTTAGATTTTCGTCTCTTTGGTCTGCTAGGAGCAAGCCTTTTTGTAATTATTACCCATCTGCTATAGCTCCCAACTGGAGGAACTTTTTGTAATCCTTTGGGAGGCTTCTTTTTTGTAAAGTTTCATTCATCAATGAAATTGTTTATTATAAAAAAAAATACTTATTAAATATGTTAAATCACCACTAGAGCCAAAAGCTTAAGTTAATGGGTAAGGGTAAATTTAATCATAAATCTCAACACCTCCCCTCTCATGTGGACTTGGATATTTGCACAACACCCAAATATGTGGAATATTTAATAAATGGGGAGGAAACTTCATTATAGGGGTTTGAACTCATGACCTCCTGTTGTGATACCATATTAAATACGTTAAATCACCACTACACTCAAAAGCTTAAGCTCATGGGTAAGGGTAAATTTAATCATATATCTCAACAATACTAATTCTAAAGATGCTCCATATTATAGCTATACTTCAGTTGCAACATGCAACATGCAACATGCAACCACTTGTGAGAGAGGCAAAATGAGGGATTGCTGCATACCTTTGCTATCAACGGATCCTTTATATCAGCAACAGCCGTGAAGTCTACATGGTCACAATTGCTGTAAGAGTTTCCCAGCGATAATAAGAGATTCTGAAGAAATACGAACAAGTAATCTAATGATATCTCCAAAATGGAAAATGTCTAACACTGGTTTTGGAAGCTCTTCTTTAGTGAGCAAACCATCCTTAACAAGCTCATCAAGAGATATCAGCAGAGTGTTTCCACAATTTGCATCCTGAAAGTTTTCACCAGGGACAACAGAGAACAATGTACATCAGGTGAACATATCATAACATTGTTAAAATTGTTCCTATCATGCAAACATTGTAACAAATGCAATAGTTCAAAAGGCATAACAGCACAGAAACCAGCTTCACGATGAAACCAAGAAGACTAACCATGAAACTTTTAGAATGTCTAATGTTCTTGGAGTTGGACCAATCATTAAAAGGATCTGAGCAATTTACTAGCGCAGGCCACTATAAACCAACCACCAGGTCACATTTATCCATTTTTACCTTCCAATTTGTAGAGAAAACTCCTACATGACGTATAAAAGAAACTTCAATTAAATAGCTGTCTTATTCACTGGTGGTTTTATGCCTAATATATCCTAAATATCAAGTAGAATCTCAAATGCATTTTTTTATAATTCAGCTAACTACATAGACATGAACCAACGTTCATCTTCACCGATTGCATATACTAATATCCGAATGGGCAAGACTATTTATGGATTCCAGAAAGATAGCATCCTATTAAATTTCATTCCAAATGTGTATTCTTCTCCACACGGTGATAAACTCTATTTTCTCTCAGGAAGACCCTCGCCTCCCCATACCCTACCCCAAAAGAAAGGAATAGAGAAATAATGAAACAGAAGGGAAACGAGAAGAGGAAAATCAATAGATGCTGATCAAACAGTCGTCACCTTGCCTGAGTAGGGTGATCCATCTTCGTTAGCTTTCCTTCCTGGAGGAACCAGAGGAAGAACCTGAAATAGTCATATCAGTCAACCGAAAAATGATCAAATTCAATATATATATATTTTGACTACAGTATTTAAAAAAACAGTTCCCCCTCAACTTTCTCAAAATACATTTGTTGAACTAACTTACATGAACCCGCATTATCCGAGTGGAATACTACAGGAAATTGCAGCATTGCAGCAATGAAGACGCAGAGAACGTAGAAATGTAAACAGGAAAAATGGAAGAATAATACAAAAACTAGAGAGAGCTCAAAAAACAAAAAAAATATAGGAAGAGAAAATATCATCAGCCAAGACTTAAATTACCTGGGACGGCAGCAAATTTACACAAGCATCGGCCAAGTTTCATCATCGTGGAAGATATCTCTGTAATGGCTTGTAATCAAGGAATCCATCTCTAACCACTATCCTCCATTTCCATAGTTCACAGCTCTTCAACAAAATAATTGATCTATTATTCCAATAGTCAGAAGCTAGCCAATACCTTTAGAAATCCTCTCAGATAAATCAGAAACAAGTGCATACTTATTGCTCTCATAACATGCAGTCATGAATGCAGCCAAGGTTACACGATCCACACTGCCATCCTTATCGAGTAATTTATGAAAGAACAGAGCTGCTGTGCCCACTTTCTTCTCACTACAAAGCTTCCTTATAAGCGTATAAACCGTGCGCACCCAAAGCTTTTTGCCAAGCCTCTCCAAGATAGCCATGGCTGAAGCAGAATCTTCCCTTGAACAATACTCATAAGCCAATGTCACCCTAGTAACTTCACAAGGAGACAACCCTTTATCAATCATGTTATCGTATAAGCAGCGAGCCTCATCCAACCTGGACTCCTTGCAAAGGCCACCGATTAAAGCACCATAACTAATGTTGTCCGGTGTGCAACCATGGTCACTCATCCTCCTGAAAGAACTTTACTGCTAAGTTGATTTTCCGTTCCCTGCAATAACCACATATCATAGATGTGTAAGTTTCCTTTGTTGGAACCAAACCAAACCTAACAACTTCATCAAACAAATTTTCACTGTCACTCATCTTTTTTTGCCTGCAGAAGGCAGCAATCAAAGTGGTATATAAATGAATATCAGGTTGGAGACCAATTTTGAGCATCTTATTTAGAAACATCAGCGCTTGATTCATATCAGCCCGCTTACACTGCTCAGATATAAAAATGGTGTAAGTGACACCGTCAGCTTCTATTCCATTCCGAAAGCATTTATTTAGCAGTTTCAAAGCCTCTTTAACTCTCCCTTTTTTACAGAGACCATCAATTATCGCATTGTATGTATAGATATTAGGGAAGAAACCTTCATTGCACATTATATCCATCAATTCATAGGCTCTACTAAAATTACCAGATTTACACTGCCCGTCAATGAGAGTAGTATATGTGTTGGTGTTTGGAGTAATTCCTTGTTCTTTCATTCTTCCTAACAACATTTCTGCCCGATTTATTTTTTCCTCTTTGCAATAACCGCTGATCATGGTCGTATAAGTGTGTACATTTGGCTTGTAATTATCACTTCTAACAAGCTTAAGAAACAATCTGAAAGCTCGTTCTGTCCATCCCTTCTTACAAAGCCCATCAATTAATGTAGTATGGGTATACACATTGGGTTTCCAGCCCTTCCTAACCATCTCTTCCAATAACTCAAATGCTTGCTTAACACTCCCCCTCTTGCACAACCCACTAATCATAGAAGTAAAGTTGATCAAATTTGGTGATAAACCCATTTGTTTCATCTTATTAAAAAACCAATACGCTCTATTTACAGAATTCTTTGCACAAAAAGCGCTGACAATCAAAGTACACGTAGCATTATCAACCAAAAAGCCTCTCTCCATCATCTCACATATCCACCTGTCTGCTTCCAAAACTCTGTCCATCCTACAATAACCAACAATTATCAACTTATAACTACAACAATCAGGAGACACCCCTCTTGCACACATTTCCTCGAACACATGGACCCCGTATTCAACCAAACCCATTTCAGAAGCAACACTGATCATGCAATTCATTATCCTAGTGCTCAACACGAGGCCCTGACTTCTCATGTCAATAATCATATCAACTGCCTCCTTTAACCTCATAACTTCCGCAAAAACCCTTACTATACACTCAACCACTTCATGGACTCTCTCCAAATTACATTTACCAATCAATGAAATCGCACAAACTATATAAAGACGCATAAAATGTCGAAATTTAGGAAACCCAATAACCCAATAAAAGAAACGCAATGCCACCATTGAACCCTCCTTACTGGCAAGTGAAGCAAGAACAGAAATGGCTTGCTCATGAGTCAATAAATTAGCATCTACATCAAGACCCAGCTCAGAAGGGGAGAGTCTCAAATGGGGCTGACGATAATAAGACTCAAGAACCAATGAACAAACCGTTTCCACGGGATACGTCGGGAAAGGGGAATGCAGCTGAGAGTGGGGAGCATGATCAAAATGAGGGGAGAAGCAATATGTTCTGTAAAATGAAATAGGAGATAGTCTCTGTCTTCTTCTACAAAGCCTCAGAATTTGGAGAGATGCCATGAATTGCATTACACGCTTAAGAACAGATAGAGGAAATCTGTGATGGGGATTGTTAGAGCATGATTTGCTCCTTCTTTTCCTCTCCTTGCTTTCATCACATTCAAGCATTTACATTTACTTGTCTTCTACATTATCTCCCAGGAAATTAAAGAATCGGTTTCTGAAGAAGATGAGGTCAAAAAAGAGAGAGAGAGAGAGAGAGAGAGAGAGAAAGAACTGATTTTCAGAGAGAGAGGGGAGGGGGGGGTGGTTCAGACACCTTATTCCCATTGTGCTGGTTTATTGGACTTGAAAAACTTGAATGAGATGCACCATACCCATTAGAGTTTTCTGGAAGTTTCGTCTCCCCACTAAGGAGATCCTGCAAACTAAATTTGCTAAAATCGATTCATGTCTTGTATCGTAAGACTTTTTTTTTTCGTTTCAGAAAATGGGAGAATGAGTTGAAGACCTGATTGTTGAAATGAAGATGACAACCCTAACGAATCATAGATCTGAGATCTGATACTTGATGCTTGGAATCACGAACTGAAGAAGACGGCGCCATGTTTGAGAGTCTTGAAATCCGTCATAAAATATGGCCCTCTTGAATATTTAAAATATATATATATAATACAATTAAATTAGTAATAAATATGCAATTTTGGCGATGGCGTAGTGGCTGGCGTGCCCTGGAAAAGATGTTTTTTCCCCTTCCCGTGTGCGAATCCTACTCAAACCCAAAAGTCATTTTATTTTTACTAATTCAATTTATTTTAAAAAATTCATTATTTTATGAAAGAAAATAAATTTGCTTTAAAAAATAAAATTTTTGTAAAATTTATAAATAAGGTGGAAAAAAAGCTTTTGTATGTAATTATATATATTTTTATTTAATTTATAAATTTTTATCAGAAGACATGTACTTATTTTTAGGGCAAAATACTATTTTTGTCCCCGAACTTTCACTTCAGTTTCATTTTCTTCCCTAAATTTTCAAAAATTGCATTTTTCATCTCTGGACTTTACAATTTGTTTTGTTTTCATAAATATAAAATAAATTTAGTACATTTTAAAAGAATTTGTCTCAAATAACATAAATCTATACACTAATTATTAAAATGTAATAATTTTATAAAAATTACTCAAATAGTATAATTATAGTTCTATATATTTATTGAACTATTTTTCATGAGTATTTTCAATGATTTTTTTTAAAGTTCAAGTTCAATAATTTATCGACTATTTGATTATTTTTCATTATTATTTTTAATGAGTTTATTAGTTTTTTTATACCTTTTTAGTTGAACAATAATTATGCTATTTGAATAATTTTTAAAAAGTTATGACATTTCAGTAATTAGTGTATGAAAATATGTTCTTTCAGTAACTGCCCCATTATTTTATAATGTATATTTTTATTTTTCAATTATAAAAATACTATTGATGAATATATATATATATTTTAATTATTAAGAAAATTTTACGTATATATATAGTGTCGTGCCCCCCCGAACTTAATTCCTAGCTCCGCCACTGCATATACATATAGCATACAAACTTTCATACATACATACAACATTTATTTCAATTACACTTAAAAATACATATTCATTATATTTGTGTGTATGTATGTATGTGTATGTGTAAATATATATATATATATATATATATATATATATATATATATATGTGTGTGTGGAAAATTCTACCGTACAAAAAACTAAAAATCGTACAAAGAGTTAGTTACAATGATTACTTTTTTTACTATGAATTTATTTTATTTATATTTGAAAAGAATACACCTGTATTCAACAGAAATCTTACGAATGATTTTGTTTTCTCAATCAATATACTCATTTTTTTCCAAAGGATAAATTTTACCATTTTCCATTCAATTTTTCACAGTCAATTTAAGATCCAACAATGTCATGATTGATTTTTTGTTAGAATTTTAAATTTTATATTAGATCACATATACGGTCACAAATATAATATTTACTACTTATGTGATTACATATACAATATAAACGATCACGAATTTATATTTATAAGAATATATGATCACATGTTTAAATTAGTTAATCCTGAATATAAATTTGGAGTAGGTATGTAATCACATATACATCATAGTGATCACAAAAGTTTCACTGAATATGCAATCACATGTTCTAGATCAACTAAAGTTTTGTTTCTCACAAATTTAATTTTGAATGGTTATGAGATCACATATATATTTAGTTGATCCTGAATTAAAAAATTTATTGGTTACAACATGATCACACATACAAAACAGTCGATCACGATTTTAATTTGAGTGATTATACACTCACACGTATGAATAGTACATCATCATTTAAGTTTAAGAGGGTCAACTATCGCCATTTATATAAGTTAATCAATCCTATCAAATAATCAATTGCATGTAAATTTTTATTTGATAACAAAATTTAATTTTTGACGGGTTCAATAGACTCGAAAAGGAAAAAAAATGTATTGATTGAAGTTCATAGTAATATCAATTATAAGGGACAGATCCCAGTAAGGGAGGGCACGTGCCCCCGTCACTTGAGGCTTTATTTTTTTGCGTAATTTTCATTATTTATATAATTATTAAAAAAATATTACATTAATATAAAAAATTAATATAAATTACCCAATTTTAGTTATTTTTAACCAATATTTATGGTACTAGATTTTAATTTAATTTTCTTATTTATGTATTATAATTGTTTTCAAATGATTTTCTCAATACCCATATTTCTTATAACTCACTATTTTTTAAAAGGTAAAATTGAGTATTTGATATAACTAGAGATTGATTAATTTTAAAAAATGTGTAATTTTATATATTTTTAGTACAAAAAACTATATATATTTTTTTCAAAAAAAAAAAAATTACTCATGATAAGGATAAACATGTTAATATTTGAATTGATTAAACTTTATACATTATCATTTATATAGTGCCCCTCTTAAACTCGAGTTCTAGATTTGTCACCAATTATAAATAGTTATAAAAAATGACAATGATCACATTTAACCATATTTAAAAAAAATGAAGAACATATAGTTTTAAAAAATAACTATCATGATTAAAAAATATAATGATTACATTCAAAAGGGAACAATGTCATTTGAAAAGAGGACAATCACATTCAAAAAAACAACAATCGCATTTAATCATATTAAAATAATTACAAAAAATTATTAAGAACGTCGATCACATTATAAAATTGCATTTCAAAAAATTATCATATTTAAAAAAAAATGATCTCATTCAAAAGACAACGATTACATTTAATCCATTCAAGAAAATCAATTACGAACGAGATCAAATTTAAATTATATCAAGAGCTATCACATTCAAAAGATGAAATGGCAATCAGGCTTACTTGAGTAACATTTGAAGAATAACGATCACAATGAAAGAAATGTGATCACAGTGAATCAATACGCAACATATTATTCTGGAAATTTTAGAAACCAAAAAAAAATCTAAATTATTTTTAAGTGTAATTCAAAAATGAATGGTCCTGATTTTTCTAAAATACTTAAGGTAAAAAAAGGTAAAAAAATAAATAAGGGGATGCGATCAGATGAGTTAAATTTAAGGTTTCATAAAAGTTCGTGTACCATACAGATAGCTTGACCTGTTTTATCTGATTGATTAGTTACTTAATTTAGTTGGAATAAATTGGAAACGAAATACTAATTAAGGGCCCGTTTGGGATAGCAAAACACTTTTGTGAATTTATTCTCCATCATATTTTTCAGATTTTGTGAATTTATTCTCCCCCTCTTTCTCATTTTTTTCATAACTATTTTCACCATTTTCGAATGTATTTTGTGTGATGGTCCATATTTCATTTTTAGTTCAAAATATATTCACTTAATTCAATTATTACCTTATGATCATGAGATATAAACAATTAGATTATATTTTAGGTCTAATATTTTGTCTAGACGTAGAATAATATTTTATTTTTATTTATCAGTATAAATATATTATTGTATTTTAAGTTATGCAATTCTCACATTATATAATCATTCATTTGTGGTCATTTACATTTCAAGAATACAACATGAAAGTAATAAAAAATATATATTTTATCAAATCTACGTGCTTTTTGTTTTAAAACTTCAAGATTCGCAAGATCTAAGTTTTTTATAATATTCTTTCTAAATGTACAAAATTATTGGTGTGGCTTAAATATATAACTAAGAGAATTCATATGCTTTTTCCCAAATTTGATCGAAAAAATCAGAGATTCGTGGAAATCCAAGGATACAAATTCGCATGTAAAACTCAATCTAACATAAAAACGCATATGAAACTTAGATCTGAAGAAGAATACAAAGTCTCAAATTGAAACTTCCAATTCATATATTTCAAGCTTAATCGCATCCTTGCCAAAATACGAATCCAAATCTAAACCCACGAAACTTCATTTGCCGGATTCAAGTTCAAATGCATCGACTATAGCTTGCTTGAGCGCTAGATATGAGCTTCGTGGTGTTATCGATGGTTGAACTTTGACGATAATGGAGTTTAAGATTGGTGGATGGTGTGATTTTTTTTTTTTTTTTTTTTGTCAAAAAGTTATAGTGGGTCTTTGAAGGTGAGGTAGAAGATGAAGCGAACGGAGCTACTGGTTTGGTGGTTTAGGAAATAAAGTTTAATGATAATGGTGGAAGAGTAGTTTGTTTGTGTGATGGAGATGAAGACACTGGCATAGTGTAATAATAAAATAAACCACATCATTTAATTTAACATATATAATTTTTTTTAAATAACCCATATCATTTTTTTGTTAAATAATTAATTGAGTTTTGATGTCAGGGATCAAATATAAAACAAAATCAAAACTTATAAATTAAAATGTTGTGTTTTAAAACTCATAGGCCAAATAGAAAACAATATGGAAACTCAGGAACCAAATCATTGTGATTGAGGGATATGCTCTTAAAAGATTTTATGGGTTGTAAAAATGATTTTGTTACTTATGTTTTTTGTAATTGGTGGAGTGAGGTAGTTTTTTTTTGGCGAGGATTTGGGTGAGAACCCCATTATTCATTTTTTTTTCTTTATAAAATAACCAAATTTTTCATGAAAATAAAGAAAAAATGTCTCTCATAATTATATATAAAAAAAATCTCTCCTATTCATATTATGTATCTACTCCACAACCCCCCTCCATTACATCTCAAATATCAATATATCATAACCACTATCTCCTCTATTTAGAGACTTGTTCTCCATCCTTCGACCAATCTAGTCCCTCCCTCATTACTTTCCTCCGTGCCAAAACTAACTAGTCTCCCAACAACGCTAAGACAATGACTGGTTTGATTTGCATCGTCTGTCAATTAACGAATACAGTGTCTCTCAGATAAAGGAGATGATAGATGTCACTCTTAAAGGCCAACGAGATGATGTTCTTCGATCTAGAAGGGGGGTCGAGTTCACCTCCACAAATCTCGTCATCTTCTCGACCCCATCATTACATAAGCTCTTCTCGAGTCCACAAAACTCGTCATCTGCAATGCTTTTGGCCATGCTGTCAAGCTAAATGGAACTTCGTTGAACCATAAGTTGTGATAATGCATCAAGCATTTTAGCATACAAACTAATATCCTCTGTTAGGTTTCTATCACCCTTTTTTCAGGTATTTTGGTATTTTTATTTTATCAGACTAAATTGATACAAGTGCAAAAATGTGATAATCATCAACGGTACAAGACAAATGATTCAAGAGAGAATAACCATGCACCATTAATGTTTCTTTAGTTATAATTTATAAATAACCATTAAAAACAAATCTGTATATTTTTTGCAGCAATGTGCTTCTTGTTACTAGAAACATCATAATTCAGTCGAGACAAATATGATTGATTGACTCACATCAGTATTGAACAATCTGAAAGCAAAGAGTGAGATAATTAATTTAAAAATACTCAAACCGAGTCAGACCGTGTCATAGTCGTAGTGTTCGAGTACCAAGTCAAACGGAATCATTCACTTTTAGGCTTTTACAGTGTAGTGTCTTATTCTCACCTCATTACATACTATGACGATTACAATTCATTCAAGCCGTATTGAACTTGGCCGATACTTTGAACCTTGCAACAAATAGAATACCACCCTCCTTAACAAGATATAAAACCTTCCCGTAATCAGGCTTTTCTTTGAATTCTAGTGATAATTATGAATATTTCGAGCTACCTCCCAACCGAGAAGAAAAGTGAACAAAACTTTTAACAACTCCCCGTGACTCACACTCATAACTGGATAAAGTTGATCTTATTAAATAAAACAAAATCCAAGGTTCAATTTCAAACAGACTCTAATTCTATTTAGATCAAATGCCTAAAATCAGTTTACAATGACCTTAAATCTTGGCGTTTTTCACTTCCAGCCGGCCATACAACGAAAGCAAATCCTTCAATTTTGTTGCTTCACTCTCCAAATTGTCAAAGCTTACGGAATTAGGTATCCTCCATCTCCAGTTTCCAAACTGTGACAGGAAAAGAGATATCTTAAACACTAACCCAAGTTAAAAGTCGAATCCAAAGACAACAATTGCTTTGATAGAGAATCTGAAAACTATTAATATTTTTCTTCCAAAAATGTAACAAAACTCCCTATGACGTACTCCAATTATCGTTTTTTCTACAGATTTTAGTACTATAATCTAGCCTTAGAACAGGCAGCGAAATATCAGAAAAACGTTATACTAAAATGTCAGAGTTAAGGAGGCAGTCAAGTCTCAGTATAAAGCTATCAACTTACCTGTGTTGCCGGTATATTCATCCTTGCAGAATTACCTAACCCAAGAATATCTTGCAAAGGTATTATGGTAGTTTGGGCTACAGAAGATAATCCTGCTTGGATTAGATCCCAAGGGATGTCATTTTTCTCAGTAATTGAAAGATACTCCAGTACCTGCAAAAAGAAAAAATTAAAAAAATCCAAGAATTTCAAAACAATCTTGTAATTTATTTTAATGTCATCGTGCCTTTTCTTTTTCCTGTCCATCTTAGTTCTTGTTACTTCATTGAAAAATAACATGCAAATGTAGTGGTTTGAAAACAATATTCCATGCTTGTATGAAACTGTGGATTATGATTTATTTTTTACAATAAGAATTATTTTGTATACACATGAAATTGCCTACTCAAATGACATTTTTTCATGGCTAAATCAAATGTATTATATAAGAAGTTTCAAACAACCATTTTGAAATTTTTTGTAAAAACATTATATAAATCCCCCTCCCCAAACAAAAGGGAAAAATCATTGAAGAAGTGATTAGACAACTAAGGTCACCAACATTGGACTTTTCTCCTTCATTCAAATTGTCCCACCAGCCACAAATCTGCATCAACACATAACAACAATTAACAGCAGCATAAGCATATACTTGGCAAAAATAATCTTCACTCATGATTATTGAGCTAATAAATCATACAGGTAAACAACATTTTACGATCAATTTTATACAACCGAACTAGCTTAAAGGTAACTGTTAACTCAACGATAACATATTCAAAGGCACCGCTTATTCAACGGAAGGTTTTTCAACATTTTGTAGGGAAAAACATTACTGTGTCGTTGTCATGTGTTCCCGTATAGACAACTTGATTGCGTTCATGATTGTGAGGCAAATGAGGATTAGCAGCATCACTACCAAAACCTGGTCAAATAAAATATATCAATTACACGAAATATCATAAATACAGTCTCTTAAAAATATGCAGTAATATACAACAGCACTACCAAACTGGAGGACAGCCATTCCAGGTGCCCCAATAGATTTTCTGAGCTGAACAACATCTTCAGTGATAACTCCCTGCCATTTGGTATATAGTGAGCCTAAACAAATAAAGATTATAGCTTGAACTAAAAGAAAATGGATTTATTTGCAAGGAAGAAAAAAAGGTAACTGTAACAATAATTTAAGTCTCCGAAAGACATGCTCAAAAGTAACACGTTTGCATTGTACTTAGATGGCAAGTTTAATCCCAGAAATATAATTCAGAATCCATAGTTTCAGCTCTGAAAGTTTTAAATAAGAAAGCAATGAACGATTCAATACATCGTTTAATTATAGGGACATTTACAAAAATGACACTTTTTTAATAGTAAACTTCAAATATCGCAAAATAGAACTTTTTCAATATACATTAATTTAAGGAAAAAACCATTAAATTAGTGAAAATTATAAAAATAGTAAAAACTAACAAAACTTAATTTAATGGAAAAAAATATGTTACTTTTGAAAATTATATTAACTTTTGCTATATTTGACATTAAGGTGGAAAAAGGTACTCTTGGGTGTTTACGTATGGAAGCATACCAAATCTTCTGCAATTATGTTGATCTTCCCAATTACTCTGGATATGGCGTCAAATAAAGATATTCCAGGCCCTGCCTACTGTCATTAAAAACTTTATGAAGATGCGATATCAATTTACAATCAGAAAATGTCTAGAAAATTAGAATCTGACCTTCCATCGTCCAATTGTTGCAATTTTTGCCTCTATACATTTGCAGTACATATTAGCGAAATAAACAAACAAAGAAAACAAACAAATCCATTCATTTTTACAGATGCGCACCAGAAGGAACTGCCCAGTACCCGGCAAATCCTCTAAAATGATCTATCCTGAACTCATCATATAAATTCTGCGCACGTCGTACACGTCGGATCCACCAAGAAAAACCATCTTTCTCCATGGCTTTCCAATCATATAAAGGACTTTCAAGTTCCAAACAAACATTCATTTGTTAGAAAGACTAATCTAGCTAGTTGAAACTTGAAACCAAGTTATAAAGTTCTATAAATAAGAATTAACAAAAATTAAGAAACATATTTCACGAGAAAACAGAAATTACAATCAGATACTCAAATGAGACAAGAGCAGTACACACCTGCCCCATAGTTGACCAGTTTCACTAAATGCGTCTGGAGGCACACCACTCACTAGTACAGGAAAACCTTTATTGTTCTGCCAGAAAAGATTTAAGAATAGCAGTCATAAAGAGCACGTAATACAGAATATGTTACAATTAAGTCTACCTATCCAGGAAAAGTATATACCAGACAAAATTGCTTCTTATTAGCCCAAACATCTGCGCTGTGATAGCCAACGTATATAGGCATGTCTCCCATTATGCTAATACCCTTCATCTTTGCATAGCTACGAACTTTATGCCATTGTCTTTGGAATAAAAATTGTTGAGCAATGAAGATATTTATCTATCCAAAAATAAAAACATCTTTCACAATTGAAGACTTCAGAAAAGAGATACAATAAGCTCAAAGTCAAAGATCCAGCCAAATCTTACAAAATTCCTTTCCCTTTGGTAAATGTTTTCTAAAGCTGAAAGATGACGATTTTTTAAAGGTTCTGGCCACTCATACCAACTGAAAAGATTTAAACTGCTGTCAATGGCAGCAAAATAAGCTGCATCTTCGAGCCAGCCTGCAAAATGGAACAAGAAGTATATGAGAAGAAAGTGAAAGGGAGTAAAAAGTACTGCTCTAAACTATTTAATTTCTTTGTAAAATAACTATTTTTTATAGGAAATAGAGAATTTCATTAAAAAGGCGAAAAAAAAAAAATGGGTGGTAAGAAATCAACCAACACTAAAGGGATTACAAAAGTTTTTCTAGTTGGTGATAATCAACAGAACATCATAATTACAAAAAGTTTTAGACAAAGAAGCTAAAAGAGACACTTTGAAGGGGAAAAACTTCCAAAAGATAACTGTCTTTCTCCTAGCTTCTGTTGTCTTTGCAACCAGTCTTCTGAGAGCCAAAAACACCTTTTCTTCAGTTGTAAATTTATTACTTTTCTGAGGGGGAAGTTGTTGCAAACTTTTGATATTGACTGGTGCTTCACAAATTGCCCGAAAATGAATATTACGGCTCTTCTCACGGGTCAGCATTCTAATTGAATTGTCTTCTCTTGAAGTAGTTAAGGCTTCACTAGATTTGACAGATCTTTGATCAATCAAAGCAGTAGAAGGGATGTACTGTAAGACAGTTTTTAACTTGACGCCTTAGGAAGCTGGTTATAAAGAATGAAGATTGTAAACGGAAAAACTAATGATATATTGAATTAGGTTAAATTGTATGGAGATTACATCAAATTATATAGAAAAGAAACCTATCTAGACTGTGAAACTAACTTCAACAAGTAAACTAAAAGATAAGGAAAATATCCCTAATCTAAATAAGAAATATCATAAATATATATTCAAACATCCCCCCTCAAACTCAAGATGGCATATCAGCGACCAGTGACCCAAATATGACTTTATGAATCAATGTCATCATTGTGCGGAAGCTATGAGAGATGCCTGAAGAAACCATCATCAACATAGTGAAACTGATGTCGAACAAAGATGTCCAGTAAAACCGACATCGAAAGCGGATAGTAGAATTGATGAAACATGCCTGGGAAATCGGCAGTGACAACACAACAAATCTGAAACGAAAAGACTAATGGCTTTTGGACAAACGGTATCACCGGCGGTTTCTCTTCCCTCTTATGTGAAGAGGCGTCACAAATAACCACAACATAATGTTAACCCAATATCCAAACTCTAGATTTATCTAGGTATAATGGAGGAAGAAACCCTAACGGCACACCAAGATCCACAAAACCCAAATGCTACTACCATCCCTCAAAGCTCGTATTTCATACGTATGTTCCACAACCAGAGACGATATCAAATTAGAGCTATCAAAACCCAACAAACGACTAACAAAGAGTCCCAAATTAGCAAACGAATGGGAAAATTTAACATATTCCAAACCATCTGATTTCGATGGAAATAGGATTCCACTAAGATTCCGACGAAAAACGTGATTTTGGCGAGATTCCGATGGCCGGCCGCAGATTCCGGTGACTAGAGGGAAGCGATTGAACAGTGATCTCAAGATAAGTTCGTTGAGAATGGATTCCGGCGAATATTAAGGTTCCGATAAGAATCGGGAGTCCGATGACCGAAGGAGGCGGCGAATTCCGGCAAGAAGTGGCGGTGGCGGACTCCGGCAAGGAGTGGTAGCGGAGGACTCTGGTGGGCAATGGTTCTTTCTATGGGGTAGGTGACAACAAACAACCACTCAAAGGTTGTATTCCAAGAACCAAACCCTAGTTTTACCTAGGTATTGTGAACAAAACAAACCCTAAACCGAGGGGCTGATAAAAAGATTTAGAAGGTCATATGAAGGTGCTCCCTCGCCGGAAAAGCTTACACCGGCGAGGGAACAAAACATGATCAAAATAGAGACGGCAAGAAAATTTAAAAACAAGGCTCTGATACCATGTAAAGGGAAAAACTAATGATATATTAAATTAGGTTAAATTGTATGGAGATTACATCAAATTATATAGCAAAGAAACCTAGCTAGACTGGGAAACTAACTTCAACAAGTAAACTAAAAGATAAGGAAAATATCCCTAATCTAAATAAGGAATATCATAAATATATATTCTAACAAAGATCAAGCTAGGTCTTTTCATTTTACAAATTTCAACAATCAATAAGATGATCTAAATTTAAAAATCTTGTGTGGTAATATTAAACAAGGACCGATAATATGCTTGAAAACTCACTCGATATATCAGGGTCTCTACGAAAATCATCAAGCTGACTTCTAAGTGCACCATCACTTTGAATAAGCCTCTCTGCAGCCTAATACAGAATCATAGAAAACAATTTGCCAATCTAAATAAAATATGTAAAAAGAAATATACTGGTAATCAAAATACGTACAAGTAACATAAAACACGAAGTTAGCAAATCTTAATGAATATCTTGAAGCAGTCAATCACATATGAAACCGTAATTTGAATATGCAATGTGAACATAAGACCACCCTCAATCAAACACACTGTTTGAGTTTTACATCTTTGCATTTTGCATCTTTTGCAAATTGTTTTCCGGTTCCCTCGATGAAGAATCAAGTTGACAACTTTGCAGCATTAAGTTTTTTTTTTTTTTTTTTTTTTTTTTTTTTGCATTGGTTTAACACCATTAAACTTCAAACAACCTTTCTATGAATTATTTAATCAACACAAAGAATTTTTGTAAGTTTCAGACCCACCTCTGTGGAGGATTTATTAAATGCTCTAAAAATACCTTGAACAGGATAGGTAGCTTTGAGGCTGTGATTAAAGTGCAGAAGAATTTCTGTGGATTTATTCCAGCGGAAATGGAGATTAGATGTCCGGATAACAGCACCTTCATTGCTAATATGGTCTGTTATCAAGATTGGAAGTATTTGGAGAAGTGTATTCCGGCAGCCCATGGATCTTTTTCCAGGCGAGCAGCTTCCAAATTCTTCAGTGAAGGTAAGGAGGATGGTCCTTACCCAATGGATATTAGAAGGATTGAATGGAAATCCAGTGGTTCTTGTCCACAGGCTTTACAAAAGTCTTACTTTCCCCCCCAAAATCCGTCCCATCAGCCCCCAACAGTGACAGAAAGGTTTGAAAAGGAAGTCACTGATCCAAACAGTGGTTTCTGTGGAAAAGAAAGTACTTTTGAGGTTGGAAATACCAATAGAAAGACATTTGACAGTGATGGGTCTGAAAAGGAGGTGTTTGAACAGGAAAAACAGTTGTTTGAACAGGATAAAGTAGAGGGGGTGTACTTTTTAAATAAATCAGAGGATGACTTGCTAAACAGTAAAGCAGGAGAGAGTTTCCTGCCTAGTAGTCCTGTTAAAGGCAAAAGGAAAAATAAAGCAAAAAGAAAAGGGAAAGTTGTTGCTAAACGAAAGGAAAAAGGATCATTTTTGGGAGAAATAGAAATGGCTCTCTCTGAACCTATTTCTATCATACCAACTCCCAAATCTATCTTGAAAAGAAGTGTGATCAACCATACTACAGAAATTGAGAAGAATCAAGCCTTAGACTCAGATCAAGATATGTATGCTTCTAGCCTGCCGGAGGATTTGGTGTCCATTGAGCCTAGTCCTTTGGCTGTGGTGGATGTGGTGGATTACTTTGAACCAGAGTTGTTTGGAACAGATAATGCTGATCATATTAGGATGGACACAACTCTTTCTCTGGTTGAGGGTGGAACTTCCCTTTCTAGTCCTTTGGAGGTTGGTGAGGAAGTTATGCAGGATGATAGTGATCTGGGGACTTTCATCATCTTTAGGGATAGGTTAGGAGAGAAGATCATGCGATTGGATGTTGGATGAATTATAGTGGAACACAAATAACTCCTAAAAGGAAGAAAACTCAAAGAAACAGAGGAGTTACTCCTTCCACAGACAGTAGAGGTTCCAGAGAATTGAAAAACTTGAAATCTACAATTAACTATGAGAGACCAAGGAGTAAAAGCTTGGCTCTCCAAAGGGTTAAGTCTATTGTGGATGAAGATACTTAGTTGGATTGTTAGGGGTCTTGGGGCTGATCCCATTAGAAGCCTTGTGAGAGATCTTAGCACCTTCCACATGAGCTGGGCTTTTCATGATGATTCTAAAAGCAACTTCTTTGCTCTCCTTGGTGGCTATTCAAATGGGGGGAAAAAAGAAAGTGTTGTAGGCTAATGCTGTTCGGTCTACTTGCTGGAATCTTTGGCTTGAGAGAATTAGGAGGTTTTTTGTTGAGAAGCACAAGAGCTTGAGTGATGTTTGGGATTGTTTTGTGCTTAATGCCTCCAATTGGAGTGCAAATTGTAATTATTTTACGAGTTATTCCCCCTCCTTCATTGCCTCTATTTGGCAAGCTTTTTTGAAGTTACTTGTAGGCCTTTTTTGGGGCTTTTTCACTTATCAATGAAATAGCTCAGTTTATTATCAAAAAAAAAAGAAGGAATATTGTAACATCATCAAATAATGGAGGAACCTTAGGAGAGAGATTCCACGTATATACTTATTAAATATGTTAAATCACCACTAGAGCCAAAAGCTTAAGTTAATGGGTAAGGGTAAATTTAATCATAAATCTCAACACCTCCCCTCTCATGTGGACTTGGATATTTGCACAACACCCAAACATGTGGAATATTTAATAAATGGGGAGGAAACTTCATTATAGGGGTTTGAACTCATGACCTCCTGTTGTGATACCATATTAAATACGTTAAATCACCACTACACTCAAAAGCTTAAGCTCATGGGTAAGGGTAAATTTAATCATATATCTCAACAATACTAATTCTAGAGATGCTCCATATTATAGCTATACTTGACTTGCAACATGCAACCACTTGTGAGAGAGGCAAAATGAGGGATTGCTGCATACCTTTGCTATCAACGGATCCTTTATATCAGCAACAGCCGTGAAGTCTACATGGTCACAGTTGCTGTAAGAGTTTCCCAGCGATAATAAGAGATTCTGAAGAAATACGAACAAGTAATCTAATGATATGTCCAAAATGGAAAATGTCTAACACTGGTTTTGGAAGCTCTTCTTTAGTGAGCAAACCATCCTTAACAAGCTCATCAAGAGATATCAGCAGAGTGTTTCCACAATTTGCATCCTGAAAGTTTTCACCAGGGACAACAGAGAACAATGTACATCAGGTGAACAGATCATAACATTGTTAAAATTGTTCCTATCATGCAAACATTGTAACAAATGCAATAATCCAAAAGGCATAACAGCACAGAAACCAGCTTCACGATGAAACCAAGAAGACTAACCATGAAACTTTTAGAATGTCTAATGTTCTTGGAGTTGGACCAATCATTAACATGATCTGAGCAATTTTCTAGCGCAGGCCACTATAAACCCACCACCAGGTCACATTTATCCATTTTTACCTTCCAATTTGTAGAGAAAACTCCTACATGACGTATAAAAGAAACTTCAATTAAATAGCTGTCTTATTCACTGGTGGTTTTATGCCTAATATATCCTAAATATCAAGTAGAATCTCAAATGCATTTTTTTTTTTTATAATTCAGCTACCTACATAGACATGATCCAACGTTCATCTTCACCTTGCATATACTAATATCCGAATGGGCAAGACTATTTATGGATTCCTGAAAGATAGCATCCTATTAAATTTCATTCCAAATGTGTATTCTTCTCCACACGGTGATAAACTCTATTTTCTCTCAGGAAGACCCTCGCCTCCCCATACCCTACCCCAAAAGAAAGGAATAGAGAAATAATGAAACAGAAGGGAAACAAGAAGAGGAAAATCAGTAGATGCTGATCAAACAGTTGTCACCTGGCCTGAGTAGGGTGATCCATCTTCGTTAGCTTTCCTTCCTGGAGGAACCAGAGGAAGAACCTGAAATAGTCATATCAGTCAACCGAAAAATGATCAAATTCAAAAAAAAAATATATATATATTTTGACTACAGTATTTAAAAAAACAGTTCCCCCTCAACTTTCTAAAAATATATTTGTTGAACTAACGTACAGTCCTACATTAAAATGAAAAGTTATTGCTCCACATTGGGATCTCTTTTTATATTAGTACTTCAATTTTCCTCCTGATTCTCAGCAACCAAGCAAAAGGAAAATATGCAATCCTTTTTTTTTTTTTTTCTTGTCCCTCATTGAGAATTTCATAAATCATACTACATGGTAAATGAATCAGACGTGAAACTCTAGAAGAGAAACAGAGCGAAGCCAATCAAATGGAAACACAAAATCTAAATAACAATGGATCAATGCTTCATAACAAATTCCAGGAATGCAGTAACCATGAAGTAAAAAAAAAAGACTTCGGCTATTAAATTACCACAAAACTCGAAAGCTTAATCTTTTAACATATTCTCAACACTCACTGCCTCGGGTGTGGGTTCAGATATTAGCACGAGACCCAATCATGTAGACTTAACTATTTGGGAGGCAATGCATGGGTTCAATTTAATCTTTTAATATATTCTCAACATCCGTAACCGTGTTATTTATCGAGCAAGTAACTACAACAACTAAAGCCAAAATAAAACTCCAAATTTTTTCCCCATTTTCTTAGGCAACCAAGAAAGCATTGAAGAAAACAAAAACCTGCCAAACAGAGCATCCAGCTTCATGAAGCCAATCAATAAACCTAAACGCCTCATCTCCAAGATCCCCAATTCCATAAGGTCCATGAAACGAAGTAGGATGTAGAAGAACGCCAGCTCTTCGCCGATCTTCAGGATCCGATTTCGGAAACCATTCCCCGTAATCAACCGGTAAATCCTCTCCAACACCAGCAATGTCCAAAATGTTGTTAGTTTTCAGATTGTGGATAGATGAAGAAGTAGACAGAAGATTGAATCTTGAGGTGGAAAGATTGGAAATGGTAGAATGGAGATTTAAGGAGGGTAAAGGAGGGGAATTGTGAAGCTTGGGAATGAGAGGATAGGGAAATAATGAGCATGAGATCGCCATTAGTGAATAAATTGAGCTCGGGAACAGATAGTAAGAGAAGCCCGTGGAACAGATAGTGTGAGATCGCCATTAGTGAATAAATTCACATGTCATTTTATTAGAAATTTTGGTAACTTTTTTTTATTCATTTGATGACTAGATTAGCATGTGAATTATTATTATTATTTTTTAAAACATATAGATTTAAATAAATAAATTTAACTATCTGAAAACCAATCTATGTGGTAAGACACTAATAATTTTTTTTATGTATTTTAATTTATTAAAATTATATAGTTTACTCAAAAATGAATTCTTAATACAAACTATCCAATATATATTAAGGCTAATAACATGTATATTCATATTAAGCCTATCAATTACATTAAAACTTGATGGTCAAGATTAATTACATTAATAACCGCACGCTACCTGTCAGAGATAAAATCAGACTGATATGTCCTTGCACGTGAAATAATGATGCATCCGATTATATTAACCGTGAAATAAGCATGATTGGCACGCATTAATGAAAATATTTGGGGGGGGGAGGCGGAAAATCTGGAAGATGAAATCGTGGTAAGATTTGATTTTTAGGTTTTCAAAAAAAACATTTGAAATCTCAGATGGAAGAAAATAACCAAAAACCCAGACAAGCTGTATAGATCTATGAAACAATGGAAACAAAGAAGCAAAATTTGGAAGCAAGGAAGAAATTGATGAATGAAATATATAATGATGGAAGAAAAAAAGCAATATCAGAAAATAAAAAAGGAAAAAATAATGAAGATGAAGAACAGAGAGAAGACAGAGTAGGAAAAGACCATGACCATGAAGAATGAGAATAAAAGGTACGATTTTTAACCTATTACAAGAAAAAATTAATTTTAACAGATCTTTGAAAAAAAAACAGGATTCTTCTTCAAAAAAGGAAGAAGAATATAATATTGAAGAAGAATAAGAAGAAATTGACGAAGATGTTACTAGTGAACAATCCGAGGAAGAAAAATCAGAGGAAATTGTTGTAATAGACAATAACAGTGAAATAGAAGAATATTTTGAAGAATTAGAAGAAATTGATGATGGAAAAAGGAAGAAAATGCATGAATTCAAAAAGAATAAAGAAAAATAGAGAAAGGAAAACAGAGCATGAAGATGTCTGAGAGGGGTACAAAAGGTTCAACGGCCACAAAACAGAAAACACAAGGTAAGCATTCGAATTAAAGTACCTTTTTTTTCAAGATTTAACGTATTGAACAAATATAGATATATACAATGTTCAACACAAACTAACATTTAAATAAAATAGATAAATGATAACATATTTACGTATACTAGGGAAGATGGTGTGTAATTTGAATCCAAACGTGCTAAACTTCAATTCTGTTGTATATAATTAAACAGTAGATGACATAGTATAAAATAATAATGTTTAATAATATTAAATTACATATGAAACAGATGGAGGTGGTGTAACATTTGAGATGAAGAGTTGGAATATGAATAACTGAAACTTTTATTAAGAGATATGAGACACAAGAATCCAGTGACAACAAAGAACCCCCAAGACAACCAAGAAGAACAAAACTTCGATGCAACAAATCATGCTTCATCAAAAGACAATCAGGAGATGTGAAATGATGTCAAGCAACAGAGGCGTTTAGATCAGGAGAGAAGCCGAACTCAAGAATTGAAAGATAGCTCACCAACTTTTCACCTTCTAACATAGAAAAAAACGAAAATATGACTTGGTTATATAATTTTTAAGTTTAGACTGCGTATGTTAGGGGTGAAAATAAACACCGGAAAACGAGCCGAATCGAACCGTGCAAACCGAAAAATTTTGATTTTTCCTTTTAAGGAACCGAAAAACAAAACCGAACCGGAAAAACCAAAAACCAATAAAAGGTATATTATTATAATATTCTAACATAATAATGTGATTACGGTGTGGATCAGTTGGCAAAGTACTTGGTTTATGTCATTGGAGTCCCAAGTTTGAAGTCTGGTAGGAGCATATTCTTTTCTTTTAATTATTATATGTTAAATAATTAATAGGCCAGTCCATCCTAACCCGGAAAAAGCCCATCTAAGCCCAATACAACCCAGAAAATATCCATTTCAATAATTCCTACAGAAACCCAAAAATCGGTGAATTAAACTGGCCATAACCGAACCGAACCGGATCGGTTAGCACATAAAACTGGTTCGGTTCGATTTCTATATCTCTAAAACCGAACCGGTTTCACCCCTAGCGTATGTATGTGTCATTTTGATTTTGGAAACAAACATCTGATGGTTGTGCATGAATGTGTTATTTTGGTTTTCAAACAATATGTTTAACAAAGTATGCTATTGATAACGAACTATTGCATATGAATGTGTTTTTTTTTCTTAGACTTCGTGCTAACGAAATACATTAGAGGGGATGAAATAAAGTTAAAAAAAAAGTATGCTATCTACATGAAACAAACACAATATAATTCTAATATTTTAAACAAATTGTACAATATTAAACAAAAAACAATTAAAATGTATTTAACAAAGTTAAATAGTTGGATAAATGGTATAAATAGTACTACAATGATTTAAAAAAGGGTAAAATGCAAATAAGACCCCTGTGGTCTTTTCAAAATGCATGAACACCCCCTGTACTTTGAAAATGGCAAATCGCACCCCTGTGGTTCCAATTTTTTTCAATCAGACTCCTCCCCTTCAATGTCAATAATTTTCTTTTAGCCAAAACTTCTTCGTTTGAACTCCGATTTGGACTATTCAAGATGTTTTGGAATCCTCATTTTAGGCTCTACATAAACGTTACTTCGAAACTTTTAAATCATTAATAAATAAAAGATTTTACTAACATCGAAACACTAGGTATGATTGACATCGTTAACTCTTTTGGTTATTGATGATTTCAATGTAAAACCGGAAATGACGATTCCAAAACATCTTGAATCATCCAAATCGGAGTTCAAACGAAGAAGTTATGGCTAAAAGAAAATTATTGACATTGAAGGGGAGGGGTCTGATTGAAAAAAATTGGAACCATAGAGGTGCAATTTGTCATTTTCAAAGTACAGGGGGTGCTCATGCATTTTGAAAAGACTACAGGGGTCTTATTTGCATTTTACCGTTTAAAAAAAAGACAAGTACATGAATTTAACAATATGCAACACCAAACAATATTTAATATTATGCAACAAAAAAAATCCAAACATCAATATATTGCAAAAAAGAACTTAAGGAAAAAAAATATAAGCATAGAACCCTTAATTGTCCACCTACATCGATAAAGAGAGGCTAAAAATAAAGAAATTAGAAAAATAGAAAATCACAAACATAATCAATGGAATGGATATGGAAAATTTGAAAAAGAGAATAATGAAACATGAAATCAGAGAGCAACATCTTTAAAAAAAAGTTAATTATATGAAACAGATATGGTAAATTTGAAAAAGAATAAATGGACAATGAAATAAAGAAAAAATATCTGATCATAAAATTTAAAAAAGAACAATTAATTAGAGAGAGAAAATGGAATTTAAAAAAGGGTAAAATAGGGATTTCGTAAGGGGGAAACCACCAAAAGTGGCCTTAAATAGATATTATTGTAACTAAATGTGGAAGACCAATACAATTGTAAATAGTAGCTCCAATTTGATTTAATGAGTAAAAATTTCTATATATTATTTGAGTTTTAAATAGTCCTCTATAATCTTTATTGAAATCAACATATTCCTTTTGTATAAAAATACAATTTCACAACTACATGTAAACATGAGTATTTTTTAGTGTAAATATCACGACTACAAAATGTTTTTTTTAATCAAATTATGAGATCTAAATAAAAGCTTTAAAGTTACAAAATACTAATATGAAAGTAACCCAAACTATAGGATAGAAACTAAATTCAATCTTAAATGTGGTAATGATTAAATTTGAAATAGACACCTAAATTTGTACTTTAAAGTTTATTTTATAACAAAGTGATTTTATGTCGAAATGATATATAAAAAAACTCCATGTTGATACACGGACACGTTCCTACTAAAACTCCAAGGCGATCAACAACACCTCAATAGTCATCATGAATAAAGTTTACTTTTTAAAAAAAAACTAGTGATAACTCTTCAACTTCTTCCTAACTCTCCCAGAAGATGTGTTTATCAATTTCTAAGTAAGAATTATGAAGTTATTCTGCAATTACCCAATTTTTTGCATAGAGTTCAATTTCAAGAGCCTTTCTGAGATAGAACCATGTTAGTCCAAGTTGTGATGAAATTAATTTATAGACATTTTCATCCAAGTGATATTAACTTAGAATCCAAAAGCTTCTTACAAAAAGGAATTTCAAAAGCTTCTTACAAAAAGGAATACAATGAGTTTAAAAGCCATTAATAATTTTTTTTGGCAGCAAATGTGTGATGGTTTAATGAAGAAATAGTCTTTGTCTATCGAGTTGCAATCTTATGGTTAAAGAAACGTATCAATGAAATATAAATATTAAATTAAAATTATTTTTAAGGCTAGCACGTGCAATGCACGTGTTTGCAATATTTTTTTAATATTATATATTTGAAACAGTCCACCCTTCTTTCTTTCTTTTATGCAACTTTCGAACAAATTATTTATATTCTAACTTTTAATTATTGATTACTCATTTTCACATTCTTCTTTTATCCTATTTGATTTATGTTAAGTAAGAACCACCTTTATTTATCCTCTATTGTGTTTAGGTTTGTTTTTTTAGTTTTCTATTATCATTAATCTCACATGAAGTTTATACTATTTGGAGAAACCACTTTTTCTATAACAAAACTTATTCCATTTATTATAGATTTTGCACTCAATATATACAATGAAACAATAATCAACACATTTTACCTATAATACATTATTCTCATTCTTGATCAAATACGTTTTTAATTTATTTTCCAATTCACATTCAAAATTTTCTATTAAATGGTGGAAATGGTGGCTTAAATAACCCAAATCTTGTTATTAAAACTCGATAAACGGATTAGTTCTAAAATTTGCAATACTCGATAGTTTATCTTAAAGCAACAAAATATAAAGAATAAAATTTGTCATTGCATGCTCAATGATAAGATCTTGAGCTAATTCTTTTTTATGCGGAGAACATAGTAAACGTTGAACATTGGAAGAAATGTAAAACGTCAATTTCAAGTATTTTGAACATTAATCTTAAAAATTAAATAATATTTTGAACATTAAATGGAATGGGAATATTAAAAGGAGATGTAAAAGTTTGTTCAGTGGCAAAACGTTGCAGGAAGGAAGTGTTTGGAATTCTTAGCCAACTTGAACATTAAAGATCCATGTTTTTATTATTTTTAGATAGAAAACTCATCTTTTAAAATTGGAAATTCATTTTTAAAATTATATAAACTAATGACATGACCTAAGAAAAAAAAATACAATTAAAAAATAGTATAAACTATGTGATTGTATTAAAACTTTAACTTAATCATTTATCTATATGAAAATATTTTATAACTCAAAATATGTTATTTATCATCTAAACTTTATATGTATTAATAATAATTACACCTATATTCTCTTTGAGCTATTTACTAAATTATATAAATTTTATTTATAAAATTGATTAAATGAAATTTCATAATTAAATATTAAATTTATCTCAAAATTAACTTTTTTTTATATTTGCATTACATAAAATAATGTCTTAATTTAACCTACAATATTTTAAAATAATTATATTATAATTCTTTCTATAAATTATCAATTAATTAATGGTAATAAATGATTAAAATAAAAAATTTCAAATAGAATTTTACTTTAAATTATAATTTAGTTTTAAACTTTTATTTTTAATGAATAAGTGGTAATTTTAATAATAAATAAATGTGATTTTTTAAAGAGAGAAATACAAAAAACACCCTTATGGGTTTTGGTCAAATGCAAACACCCCTGTAGTTTGAAAATGAATATTTATACCCCTATAGTTTCAAAATTGTGTAAATTGACCCCTCCCCTCTACGTCGTTTTTTTTCTTTTAGCCATAACTTTTTGGTTTGAACTCCTATTTGAATGATTCAAGATGATATGAAATCCTCGTTTCGAGCTCTACATTAGTAACTTAAAAACATATAAATTATCAGCATATAAAAAAGTTATCATCATCAAAATATTAGATCGGGTTGAAGTTGACTTTTATATACTTATGATTCATAAGTTTTTGGTGACTACGACGTAGAGCTCGAAACGAGGATTCCATAACATCTTGAATCATTCAAATCGAAGTTCAAAAGAAAAAGTTATGGCTAAAAGAAAATCAACAACGTGGAGGGGAGGGGTCAATTTGCACAATTTTGAAACTATAGGGGTATAAATTTTAATTTTCAAACTACATAAGGTGTTTTTGTATTTGACTAAAACCACAAGGACGTATTTTGTATTTTGTCTTTTTCTATATTATGTTATTGAATAAAATAAAATAAAATGGAAGTGGTTACTTAATAAAAATGGCCGCTAATTTAGATATATTGAGAAATACATTTGAGAGAATATATAATAAAATAAAATGTAAATAAATAGAGAAACTTTTAAGAAATAATGAGACAATAATAAAATAGTTTTCTTCTGACACTATTAGACCATTAAAAAACCTATAATTATCAATTTAATACATAATTCATAGTAAGATAAAAGAGCATTAATGTAATACTTGGAAATAGAGTGAGGTAAAAGGGTCCAAAAATGATTCCCCAACATCATCACTTGTAAGATACTAGTTGATAGTTGATATCCACGTGCAACGGTATATATCTATTTTTTATACTTTGCTAAAAATTAGCATTTTTACCTGTGGTACTATTACACAATTTTTATGAGTGATTGAAAATATGGTTTTTTGATTTTATAAAAATTTCAACACTTAAGTGCATAAAATAAAATGTAATTTTCAGTACATAAAAATATAATTAAGAAGAATTTGAATAAATAAAATATAAGTGACGAATTTTCATAAAGTGAATTATTAAATTCAGGGGCGGCTCAAGGTTCTTCGAGGCCTTAGGCAAAATTTAAAATGAGGTCTTTTATTTTTTTTCCTTTAAATAAATTTAAAATGAAATAATGTCTTATAAAAATCTTATTTTTTAGGTGCAATTTTTTAATTAATTGTTTTATAAATCAATTATACAATTAGTAGTAGAAACATGTCTAGAATTGTTATCTTTAGAAAAATTTATGTCACTTTCTCTAATTGGACCTTTTGATGTTAATTTAGAGTCAATATTTTCTCATCTTCTGAATCATATATATTATAAGCATAGTGCTTAGAACAAAAATTAGAATCACCATCAAAATGATTTGTTGTTTTCATTTATTTAGATATATTCTTGTTATTCTTTAAACATCAATATTAAAAGGACAAAATGAAAAGAAGTGAGTCATAAATAATATTGTATTGAATAATATATGCTAAAAAAATTACACAAAAGCCTGAACTTTTAAAATCACCAAAACTAATAGCTACTTTAGAAAGGAGAAGAGAACGAGAAGTCTTGAGTTTCTTTGAGTGTTAAAAAAGATTTATTTGTTAATAGAACTCTCAATTTGTAATTGTGGTTTAGTTTTGTGAATTGCAAAATGAATAGAGAAATGAATGAGGAGATGAAAAGTTTTAATAAATAAGGTTTCAATTTTCCAAATGAGTAGCTAATTGATGTTTACATTTATGTGAGTAGTTAAGGTGAAAATTCATAAATTAGAATTCGTCTTGTAAATTGCGAATTATCAAGTAATAATAGGCCTATTTATATACGTTTTTAATGTTTTTATTTTCTTTTCCAAAAGGTCTTTCATGTTGTTAGTAGAAAGAGTTTAATACTGTTAAAATATTTTATATTATGAAATTATATAACAATTGAAAATTATCATAAATATTAATATATGTGTATTATATATATATCTAAAAAAAATGGGGCCTTCTAAAATCCGGGGCCTTAGACGATCGCCTATTTCGCCTATAGCTTGAGCCGGCCCTGATTAAATTTGAATACGTATTTATTAATTGTCATTTACATTAAAAAAAGTTATCATGAGTAATTGTGTTCTTAAAATTTTAATACTAAGTTATTTTATTTCTTCAAACAATAGGTCCATCGAAAAAAGATTTTAAATATCATTCTTATGTGAATATATTTCAACTAAAATGAATAATTTTATTTAAAAAAAAATTAAAAATATCTTTATCTTATTGGCTTTCCTTTATCTAGCGCTATCAGATATGATATGATTATATCTTTTTTTTCTTCCATATCTGAGAACGCTTCAAACGTGCTCCTCCCTCCCTCTTATCTGATTTTCTTCTTTTGAGATTTAAGATTTGCAAACATTCTTCCACAAATTTCAAATTTGAAACGGTCCTTCCTCAAATCAGTCTTTCGAAACAAGAAAACTCGTCATATTCTCTTCCCCAACACCAGATCTAATTCATTGATACATTTTTTCCCTTTAAAATTGCAATTACACTACAATACATTCATAAGGGAAAAAATAGTTACAAATAATTACAGTTACAATATGATACATTCATATGGAGAAAAAATAACCGATCATACAAAGTAATTTTTGCTTATTAGGGATTTTACTTTAATTTAATGAAGAGTTTTTGCGTCAGTTTGATTTTCAAGTCCCTCGATTTGGGGCTACTTCGTCGACATTAATTCAAAATCCATGAAAAACCTGCCTTGGAACTCTTCAAAATTAAAAGAAAAAATATGCAAATGAACGCAATGACTGAATTGACAAAATTAAAATGCAATATGAATGCAAGGAATGGATTTGATTTTTCAATATAATCAATTAAACTCACTAAAATTAAAAAGAAAAAAAATATGCAATTGAATGCCACAGATGGATTAACAAAATAAAAGAATGGTATTTTGTAAAAGAATAAGGGTAAAATTGGAATGCAAAGATTCTCCATTCTTTCTCACTTAGGGATGACAAAATTCCCCGCGGGTTAGGGGCCCGACCCTATAGGGGCGGGGAATCCCCGTTTTATAGGGTTAGGGTGAGAAATCCCCCCCCCCCGATTTGTTATAGAGTAAGGGTATGAGAATATATCCCCCGTCCCCGACCCCGAACCCGATTTTTAAAGAATATCTTATACATTTTGTTTACTTTTATCTTTATTTATTGAAAAATATATGTGAAATATGATTATATTAACTAAAACAATATAAAATGGTTAGTATTATGTTTTCTTAAATGTATATTTCATTTTTAAATAAGAATTAAAATGTAAAACGGGGAATTTTCTCGGCGATGAACCCGATCCCCTAATGAGGAATCCCCGAACCCGACCCCGATTTTTTGATTAGAGGATAGGGTAGGGTATGGGGATTAAAAATCCCCGCGAGTTAGGGGATGAGAAGTGCATCCCCGACCTCGCCCCGTTGCCATCCCAATTCCCACTTTTAATATACTAGAATTTTAACACGCACATGTGATTTTTTTTAGTACATTGTTTCAAGTTTTGTTTTAGTATATCCAGTATATTATGTATATTTTCATTATTTTAATGTTTTGATTTTATACCATATTTCGATTTTAATTTAATTTTGTAGATTTGTTTTAGTAATATTATTTCTAATTTTCATACTCATGTAAATGCTTTGTACATCTGATACATTTGGTACATTGTCCTCCGCTTTATGATGGTATTTGAGAAGAAAAAAAATGAGATATACGTAATCTACATGTAATTTAATTTTCAATTAAAAATAAAAGTGTTAACAAACTTTATAATCATTATATAATTACACAACGCTTAATCTACAAAATAATAATGCATATTCAAACAAAACACAAAATGAATATTGCGTATATTGTAGAATGTGTACATTTAGCAGAAAACATAACAAAATGAAGAACACAGTTAGTGTGCAAACAGACCACAATATGTATATTACGTGATTACAAAATGTACATTACATAATGCATATTACGTATATTACAGATGAAGAGAACATATATTGACCATTTCGTCAGTTATGTATATAACAAAATAAACATTTAAAAAAACAAGCAAAATGAAAAGAAGTGTGCATTGACATTTTAGTTAGTTATGTACAGTACGCATATTACTATATACATTAGATATATTGTGACGACCCGACTTAATTTGAATAACCAGGGCGTGAACGCGTGAGCACGCAAGTGGAAGTGGAAAAAGGACTTAAACTTTAAACAATTAGGTTTGCAAAATAATCGAAATTTCGGCATGAAGTACTTGTATATATATCATAACCCACATACAAAATAGACCTGTTTAACAACATTGGCTCGTCGACCGATTTAAAACATCATAGTTACAAATCAAAATATAAGTGGTGCACCAGAGAAAACGTTTCAAAACTACAATATGTACAATAAAGTTACGTTTAATCTTAAAAGTGGGAGACATGACAAAAAAGAAAAGACCCCACTCCTATCCCAAAGATCCGTGACTCGCGTGTCCGAGGCCTAATCCCAAAAGCTCCATCCCGAAACATCAACGTGCACCACCAGCCGCGCCTCGTCCCCGTCCTCGTCCGAAAAGACCCCACTCCTATCCCAAAGATCCGTGACTCGCGTGTCCGGGGCCTAATCCCAAAAGCTCCATCCCGAAGCATCAACGTGCACCACCAGCCGCACCTCGTCTCCGTCCTCGTCCGGGTCCTGAAAGGTGATATAGAGCACCTCTGATCATAATGCTCAGTGAAAACAAAAGGAATAAAAGAACAATGTGATGCGAGTACGGAAAACTAAGCACCATGTATATAGTCACTAAGTATTCGCAAACAAAAAAAATAAAGAGTGATTATATATGGTGGAACAAACCATTGATGTATCATATTCAAGGTAAAACCGAGTCAAGTAACTATTGTACCATTACCACTTTATTAACTACCTTTCGACCATAAAGGTTTACATAACTTTCCCGCATCTCACTACACGTAATATTTATTTAATAATAATAATTTATTAAGAATAAATTAAACAAATAAACATAAGTTCTTTATATTATCTAGATTGATTCAATTAATGATATTAGGAATGTATGGAAATATATAAATATCAAACATTCAAATAGTAAACCCTAAGTTACTCTTATGAAATCACGACTTAGTATGTGAGTCATACAAGAGGATTAAAGTCGAGATGAGTAACTTAAACGTGTCTACAGTAAACGGATAACGTTTGGGAACCTTATCCTGGTAACACTGTTGATAGCTTCGTATTTTGTTTATAAACAAATGATCGAATCCTGATCATTCATGTGGGAGACATGAAATGGAAGTATCATATGCATTGTTGATTGTATAAGACAGGACCACGATGTTCGATCAAATTTCTCATTAGTACCGTTTACGAGAAATAATTGAATATCAAACTAAGTTTATCAACCGTGATAGATCTCAATCCTGAGTGAAATGCGAACTCCTATTTGTGGAGTTATGTTCTTTGATTCACATAGTTGAGAGCGATCTGTAAGAACGCTCAATACACTTTTGTTTTGGGAACATGACTAGATAAGTAGTTGAGAACTCATTTTCACGAGATGGAATTCATAACTTTCCTATAAATTAACGGTATCAGTGCGATACCTAAACATTTTAGGAACTTTAGGAAACTCCCTTGATGTACTGATTCGAGACATGAACAAGTGACGTCATGACTTCTATTGATCACAGAAGTATCTTATCTCTAGTTCGACTAAAGATAAAGTTCATTAGAGAATCAGCGGGAACACAAGGATAAAGCGGTAATTACAGGGGCAAAACGGTAAATTTATCCGCCTGTAATTATGAGGGTTCCACGTGAAGGATAATATCACGAGATATAAATAATGATAAACTAAATGGACATAACTCATCTATAGTGAGGGGAGTTCAGCTATGAATCTATAGTGGAATTATTCATAGTTAGATAATAAGTAATTAACTGATTATGTGTTAATCACTTAATTGACTAATTATTAAGCCCATGATCTATAGGTCCATCGGGTCCCTATGCTAGCCCAAATATCGTAGTCGCGAAATCAAGTAGAAGAAATGGAAATTTTAAGTAAAGTGAATTACTTAAAATAGGCAATATTAATTGTTTAAATATTGAGTATATTTAAACGGTAATTAATATAAACATTATTAATTGTTTAAATAATGAGTTTATTTAAACATGAAATTAATAATGAAATATTATTAAAATATGTATTATTAATTATTTAAATAATAAAAATTATTTAAATGGAAATTAATAATAAATTGGATAATATTTAGTCGGGAGAAAATATTGATATTATTAATTGTTTAAATAAAATATTTTATTTAAATGGTAATTAATAAATAAATTAATTAAGTTGGACTTATTAATTTAAGAGAGAATTTCAAGCCCAATTGGATTAATGAACCCAATTGGAATTGGCCCAAAAATAATCAATTAAATAAATTGTATTTATTTATTATTTTATGATGGTAAAATCGGCCATGACATGTATTTTGAGGAGATAATTGTTTGAATTATATCCTAAAATAATTACATAGATTTATTTACCCAAGATAAATAAAAATAAAGAAAATAAAATAATCTCCTATTTATCCATGACATTTTCGAAATTGCTAGATAAAGGAAAGAGATAATTTTTTTTTCTTTTTGTATTTATCTCTATAGATTAATCCTAATGTGATTATGATTCCTATTTTTCTATAAATAGGAGGGTTGGGTCATTCATAAATCACACAATTTAATTCCATAGAAAGTTGGAACTCTCTCTTCTTCTCCCTCCCTTGGCCGAAATTCCTAGTGTTATTGGGAAGAAAAATATTTTTTTCTTCTTTCCAAATTTCTTCTTAAATTCGATCCCACAATCGGATTTCGTTTGATCGATCGGGATATAGCATAGAAGATCCGGTGTTGCTGAGGATTGATGCTGTAAAGAAACCTCCAACCGATTCTCCATTAATTACTCAATGTAAGTAAAAGGTTTTTAATTTTCGAAAAACTAGCATGAATCTACATGTTTTTTTATCACAAATTGCATGATATTAATATATCCTAAATTAAGTGTTACTAAATAAATTCTGCTAATTTAGTAAATCATCCCTTCAATATATACATCCTCTTGTAAATCTTTCAATCCACGGTTCACTAACTCTTCCAGGTCATTTAACAATAACCACTCTAGCTTCCAGGCCATCCACCACACAGCGACTCGGAGCCTCACCACTTCCGCCACGATAGCCACGTGTAACGTCCAACAACCACTCACCGTTACACGGGCTACGACACCATGGCCAATTGTCAGACATTTAGAATGCATGAACGAAATGATATGGTATGAAATGCATAAACAACACTACCTTTATTATTAGCATTAGAATTACTATGTGAGTACAACAATGCAAATAAAAAAACATTCTCGAACAACACACTACTCAATTTTGAACTATCAATCAATACTTTCAAATTACCCGATTCATCAAATGACTTGACCTTTACTTGAAATATGAATAGAAACAAAGGTACGTGTAACACTAGCTCACATGATATGTAAATGGATCAAGTACTCAGGTGGTCATGCAAACTAGCCAAAATTGATTGTCAAGAACAAGTAAGATTGATAAATAGAAAGCTAACTCAAATAGCATATAAACCAAGTGACTTGTATGTCTATCCCAATATAGATATAAGGAAGAAATTAATCGCATCTGAAGAACTCAAATTATAACCGAAGCCAAGTGGTTTAGACAATTTTGCTCTTCCCGATTTCTACAAACAATCCAAGCTTGGATCTCAAGTTTTAATACTTCCATAACTCTATTATCCTTTAATACACACCGCAAAGCACCTACAACCACCAATCACCCTATGAATCCCACCAAAATCCTTTAACAACTACAAACCTTCTACCGGCACCGTTTCTATTCTTTTTGTTCTCACCTCTTATATTATGCTCTAAACGTGCTCGCACTTGTCCGTCCCCTACAATAAACCATTTCAAACAATTTTAACTTAAAATAAAGTATATATCTCAGCCCATAAAGAAATAAAATGAAAATCAGCCCCGTTGAAGAAACAATAATCCCAAAACTAGCTATTTTAAAGTATAGTTTTTGGCGAAAAGGAAAATTATCACAAATACATTGGTTTGCCTTCCTAAAATGATTTTTATGAGTAAAAATATGTCCATAAACACCCAAAATTTCCGAATTGAAAACCTCTAAATAATAGTCAAGAAAACTCAATTTTTGTCAAAACTAGAAGCTTGGAATCCACCATTAATGAAGTTTTCTTAAAGCTTGAAGAACATCCATGGTTTTCAATATAAGGAAAACTAAATCAAAACTTCCTAAAGTGGGTAAACATGCTTTGAATAACCCAAAATCAGATTTCAAGGTGAAGAGAAAACAATAACAAAAGAGACTTAGAACAAGCATGAACAACACATCAATTTTCGAAAAACCTAGAAATTCCCTTTTCAATCTTACCTAGAACTTGCTTGAATTCCAATAACTCTTGTGATAACCTTACTTGGATGGTATTTCCAACATGAAACAATCAAATCCCACACAAAACTCAAGTAATTTAGGAGAAGAAGAAGAAGTAGGCAAGAAATCAAAATGGAGAAGAAAGGGAGGGGGGGCCGACGGTGGAGAGGGGAAGAAGGAAGGAAAATTTGTTTTTTTTCTTTTTCCAAACTTATACACTTTCCATTACCTAAAACATTAAATTAACTAAATTATATTTATCCTAAAATCCGTCCACCTCCTAAATTCTCCACCCAATCCCTCTTCTTTTCTTCCTTGCTAACATACCCTTGGATTTCAAAAACTTGCTAACATACCCTTGGATTTCAAAAACTTGCTAACTCACCCCTCCGTCCAATTAACCATAGTTAAAGATTTTCCTCTAAATCAAAATCCTATTCCTAACTAGACTAATCACGGTTAATTGTCAATTAACCAAAATACACTTAGTAAAAGTATATATATATTATTATTTTTTAATTACTCTAAATAAAAGAAATTCCAATTACCCTACAACAAACCTCGGGCACTTACATATATTGTAAAATATACATCACATATATCACATAATAGATATTTAGAAAATCTTAACATACAAAAGAACAAGAAAATCCAGAAAAATAATGAAAAAATGAGAAGAAAAACTCAAGAAAATGGAGGGGAAGTTTTAACAAAAATAACAAACTTTTTGTGTCTGATCTTCAAGTTTGGGATTTAGATCTAAGATATATGAAGAAAAAATGGAGGAAAAAGGAAAATCATTTTCACCCTAGATTTATGATTTTTCTTGCTTTGGATCTTCATAAAAAACAAAGATATGACATCTACGAAGAAAAAAATGGAGAAATAGGATCACCGTGAGAGAGACCTCCAAATCTGAAAAAAATGTATGAGATGGGAAAGCGATTTTCTTATGCAACAATGGTGAAAATGAAGGTTTCTTTTTTAAAAAATTAGAAGGGAAAAAGCAAAAAAAAAAAAAAATGAGAGAGAGAAAAAGATAAATGAGAGGGAAAAAATGAAAAGAAAGTGAGAGATAAAAGGGGAAGCACGGTGAAGAAGAAGAGAAAGTGAGAAAAAAAAGGGGAAAAAATTGAGGAGAGAGAGATTCATTTTACAAAAAATAAAAAATTGATTTTATGAGTTTGATGTGATAGGAAGGGTTTTAAGATAATTTGGTTTCTCAATTGGCTATCTACTTCTACCTTCTACACTATGGCTATCCATTATTAATGACCCCTTAAAAATGGCTATATATTTATTTTTCCCTAGATATAATCATTTTCCCTTATACTCATAATAGATTATAGCCACCATTTTAGGAATAAAGTATTTTGGCCACTTTTGTATTTTCCCAATATATCTAATTTTTACCTCAAATTACCCTTTTTATTTTTCTATGTTGGCTGATGCATTAATTGTAATTTTTTTTTCTTTTAATACTTATTTTTTATTTTATTTTTGTGGAAAATTGTATTTTCCCTAGAAGTCTCTTCATCTTCATATTTTTTCTTTTATCTCTCCTTAATTTCTATAAAAATTATCTCATATCTCTCTCTAACCTCTCACATATTCATATTAAAAAAAATCATATCTTCTTCATTAAAAAATCATTTAATATCTTTTTCGATAATTTCTGGAAAAAAGCTTCATATTTCTTCAGTTCTTTAAAATCGATATAGTTCAAAAACGATGATATTAATAAGGTTTTATTTCCTGCTGTCAAAGCCTATCGAGAGTCTGTTTTTCAACACTATTGGGGATCACTTGCTAGGTTTCCTGGTGTGTGTGAATACTTGGAAAATGATGATGGAATGGATAAATGGGCCCGAGTTTAGCAGCGAAAATCAGATATAGTATAATGACCACGAATATTGCGGAATCAAACAATAGTGGATTTGTTGACGATAGGGAACTATTGGTGATTGCACTAATAGAAAGTATTCGTGCAGAGTTATAAAAATGATTTTTTGAGCGTCGAGTTGAAGTATTGAAGCTGGAAGGGACCTTAAGAATTCATTTAGAGAATAAACTTTGAGCAACTCATACAAGGTCAATTACATTGCCTGTCACGTCTATTGACATTTATCGTGCTCATGTAAGAGAAATTGACAATGTTAATATTGTTGATCTAAACTCCATGGAATGTACTTGCCGCGAATTTGATTTGGACTGTTTGCCCGTAGACATGCACTTGAAATAGTTAGAAATCGGAATGTGAAGCCATATACACTATGCTCAAATTATTTTACATCTAGTTCATTTTGATTGCATATGCGGAGACCATAAATCTAGCTCCTCAAAAGTCAGAATATAGATTCTCATAGGAATTTAAAAGAGTATATGTGTTACCTCTGAAAATGGTGGTAAGGATTGGTCGTAAGAAGAAACTAAGAATCCTGTCCTCTGGATAGACTATTGTGAAAATACGATATTGTGGCCGGTGTGGTTCAACCGGACATAATAGAAAGACGTGTCGTAATTCGATTTCTTATGATTTATAAATGTATAAAATAAATTATTTGTGTAAACTATTTAATTTCTATTTTGGTGTAAATGAGTACTTTGCCCTTTACATAAATGATGAGTCAGATTATTCAATGATTTGACCTCATTTGGATAGAGATAGAAATTTCAGAGTATAATATAGAAGAACAAAGTAGTAGATGGAGAGATAAAGTCATTTAATTACATCAAAAAACGGGTTGGGTTGACCAAATCTCAGCATACAACATAAGCCTAAACTATTTCATTTTTTTGAGGTTATACTTTTAAAACTATTTCCTATTACAAGACATTCATAAAACTTAATTGTGTACACGCCACAATCAACTTCGTTGTCTTATATCGGGGTATCGATACGTTTGATTGGCCATCTTTCCATACGCAAAGGCTTGTATTTGCCAATACATGTGAAATACAATCACAGACCGAATCCAACATCAAATCAATCTCTGCTTCAGGAGTATAAGTCGGAAGTGAATCATAGTATACAAATTACGGCTGACGAAGATCGATAGCTAGCAATATCCGATGATTCTTTTTTACGTTGACATGTGCATATATTTGATGAAAAAATAAATATTAGTTAGCGCTAAGAAAATGTTAACTATAAATGAAAGTTAAGGTAGTTAAGCAAACTTACCCAATCACAGTCCTGACAATTGTAGATCGTATGATTCCGCACAGCTGTTTCATACTTGGACTAACTTTTGCGCAGTATTGCTGTAAGAAATATTTTTGAATTTGTAAGAAATATATTTAAATTTGAAGTTAAATATGTAGACAATTATCAAAAATTTGTACCACAAAAAAGGAGTCTATGATTATAAAACGCTGCTTAATTAATTCGGACCGCTTTCTAAGCTTCTCTTGATTAAATAAGAATGAAGTATTCATATGCTATAAAATAAGTACAAACATTATTAAGAATATATTCAAACCATAATAATAATACTAAGCACATAAGAGATGGCCTATCGGTCAGATCAGTATGATCTGTATGATTTGACCGATCATTTGGACAGTGTAAAGGCCCTGGAAAAATATACTTCAAAAAATTATTGTAAAAACATTCACTTACCTCACAACCAAGATGTGGATCTGCTATCCCAATCCAATTTAGGAAAAAACTTTTATCCTTATCACAGTAGTATTGGCATGGGATCTGAGTGTCATCAGTCTTCTTGTCCTGGAAATACTCACGATAACTTTCAGTTATTTCCCCGGGCACAACATATAGGGGGTCATATTTTCTCAAATTCTCTTTCTTCTCTGTTACAAACGAAGATTTTTGGAGTGGACTAACCTTCCTTTTTCTACTACCTCGAGGATGCTTCTTAAAATTCTTGTTCTCATCCATCATAACTAGTTCATCTCCTATTAACCCCTACTTAGAATCAAAGAAGTCTTTCACCTCCTCTTGAACACTCTTATCCACCCTCTCCTCCACTTTCACCTTAACTTCTTCAATCTCCTCCTTCACTTCCACCCTCTCTTCCTTAACTTCCTCATCAACCCTAACCTCCAGAACTTCTAGAATATTGTCTGGAACATTCCCCTCCACCTTCTTCTCCACCCTCTCCTCCACCATCTCCCCTAGAACCCTCTTCTCCACCCTTTCCTCCACATTCCTCTACACCATCCCCCTCCATATCCCCCTCTAACCCTCTCCTCATCCACCATCTCATTCACCTCCCCCTTAACCCTCTCATTCACGTCCCCTACAACCCTTTCATCGCAATTCTCTCTCTCACTCTCAAAGAACTCATCAATTTGATCCTCGAGATCATCCCTCTGATCGCCATCTATATCATGATCATGCACATTTTTTCCCATAAAACCATAGATGTAGAGATGGTAATTAAAAATTCTAAATATATAATATATGAACATAATAGAGATAGGTTTAGTTACTGTCAACAATAGATTTTCAATATTAGATAGTATGGTCATCATAGATCGGACATCAGCTTCCACCAATTCAAGATGGGCCTCATTCCTTATTGTAGGACCGGTATGGAAACCCTAGAGGGGGGGGGGGTGAATAGGGTTTTAGGTTAATTTAACACTTTTTCAAAATAATGATTTCTAATTAACTATTTAATTAGACTTTTTAAGCTCATACAATCAATGTGCAATTTCCCTTAAAATTCTCTTAAACAAAGTGAGCTAATTTTAATCAAGATAGAGAATATTAAATCACAATTAATTTCTAACAAACAATATTAACTCAATTTAATTCAAACAATAAATATCTCAAGTTTTAATTTAATTTCCAATTATTTATATTCAATGATCCCTAACAAATATGCACAATAAATATGTAACAATTAATAAAGTGCATATAATAAATAAAAAGGATAGGGTTAGAAGATTGACACCGAATATATAGTGGTTCGGCCAAAAACCAGCCTAGTCTACTCCCCGAGCGCCTCTCGGGAATTGTATACCTTTTCCGGGAGGAAGTACAACCCAATCCGTTCTTTTTCCAGGCTCAAGAACAAACCCGATCCTTTTACCGGGAGCAAGATCAAACCCAAAAACCGTTCCTTTTTACAGGCTAGGAAACCGACCCCAAGTGTGAATTATAAATTTCACACAATTTACAAATCTCTAAAAAAAGATTGAATGTGAAAATCAAAGCTCACAATATTACAAGGTTCTTAATAGCCAATTAAATCACTCAAAACAACCCCACATAATATGAAAAAATAGCTTCAAAACACTTAACAATGGAGGCCACAAATTGATATTTTTCACCATATTTCTCCATTGATTTTCGGACTAAAATAGAAGGAAGAATCCACCAAAGAGCCGTTGGCCACGTGGCGAGTTCTTATTGGATGGAGCAATTCTGGAAATTTGAATTAAATAATATAATATTAATTAATCCGGTCAGCAGGGGCAATCCGGGCACCAAATTAGTTGAGAGTGGAGCTTCAAAATCGGTCAGCATAGTGTTATAATAAATGGTCAGGACATGCAAGGCATTAAACAAAAGATTAGGGGTAAATATGTAGTTTCAATTTATCTGGAAAAAGCAAAAACAGATTGGATTGGAAACAAGCTGCCACGTGTCGCAATACGGCTGGAAGAAGCAGACCGCGTAGGACCCAGCTTCAGTGCGTGCGTCCGGCGCGTCAGCAGCTTAGAGTGCACGCGCGTACGTGTCGAAATGGAAGCCGTCGGATGAGAAAGAAGATGCGATCGGACAGCTGTAGGCGAGCTGCATTTTCTTTTTCTTTTACAATTTATTTTAAATCCGAAATATATATAAATATATTATATATATATATTGGACGAATGTGAGCCATTGGATGAGCAAGTAGATGCGATCGAGCGGCTGAGAGCATTTCTTCTTTTTATTTTTCTTTTCCCCTTTTTTTTAAAAACCGAAAATATAATATATAATATATATATTTATAATCCAATTTTCTTTAATCCATATCTTCTTCGTTTTAGCTCGGAATTGGACGATTCAAATTGCACCGTGCTCGATATTCCCTGCTCTACAAAACAAAACACTAAAATACCAAAATTGATTAGTACTAAGTGTTTGTTATCATCAAAACATAATTAAGCTAGATTAATAGGCCCAAAAAGCCAACACTTATGACGCAGGCCTCACAATTCAGAAATTCTTGTTTATACTTCAACGATAAATTGTACCACTTTTTCTCATCTCTTAGGAAGTCCTTCACAGGAACTTCCATTTTCTCAGCTTGAGGCCTCTTCACCTTCCCAACTTTCTTCTCTACCACAAGTCTTTCCACCTTTTTCTCCACTTTCTGTATAGGCTTTTCCATCTTCTTCTGCACTTTATCTACTTTTGATGGTTTAACGTGTATATAATAATAATAATACTGAGCACATCACGAAGGGCTTTCACACTGCCCAAGTGGTCTGACGATACATGTATGATCTGGCCGATCATTGGACAAAACTAATTTTATCACATATTTTACAAACGAATAAAATAAATACATTGTCAAGGGGGGAAAAACATTCTTCTTTAGGCCAATACTTGTCATGACCTTCAAATTATGCCACGAGCATAACGGTGACATTGTTGTATCTACGCTGGATACATATTTTTGAGCAACAAGCTCTGGTATTTGTTCGTAAATTCATATATACAATTAAATTCATATCACAAAACTTTACAATTAAATTTATATCACAAATCTATACAATTCAATACCTGGAATGCATAAGGAAATCTGACTAAGGAGTAAGTTGTTTCTCTTTTACTATATTTTTTTCTCCCTATGATCATCATCATCCACTTCAAGATTTTCTTCTTTTGTTTCCGTCTTTCCGCCTATTGCATCCTTAAGCGACCGAAGTGTGATCGCACAAATCGTGCTCATCCAATCAAAATTGCCCCACATTGGACTATGTTTTGTTCTTCTGTCAATCCGTGATCAATGAACTTCTTTTCTAAATCACCATTGCTCACACCATATTGATCCCTAATCAATAATTCATGTAGTCTAATTGAGTGATCCCTATATACGAAGCTCCTCCTACGTGGTAACCTGGTTATGTGTGCGAACTCGTCCTTTGTGAATGTGATGACCCGTCCTCCAATCATAAAACTTATCACCTCCTCATCTGGTTGTTCAATCTCTCTCAATAGAACTTGGTGAATTAGGGGACCATAGAACTTAAAATCTACGTCAATCAACAGCCCGGTGGGTAATTGTCTCAATATTTCTACGTCTGTTGCCATAAAATGACCCTTAACATTCTTCACAGTAACAGTCAAATGTGAAACCCTGGTTACAGTGGCTGGGAAATAATACTCAAGGCTAAATTTTAATTCAAAATCCATTTCAACAAACTAGAGGATACAATAAAAAGATCATTAAGATACAATATAGTATTATATACGATTGATCAGATAGCAGTCAATGATCTGACCGATCATAGACTTTGATCGGTCATATCGATGATCGGTCAGATCATAATTTATGATCGGTGAGATCACAGACTATGATCAAATTGAGCATCATCTAAACGATCATACATATGATATGAACGATCATATGCTTATGAAATGAATGATCAAAGCAAAGATCGGTCAGATTACAGTCTATAATCTTTATGATCATTTAGATTGACTGCTATCTGATCGATCCTCAATTTCAAGAACCATATCCTTCAAATTGTAGATCGGTCAGATCACAGTCAATGATCTAAACGATCTTAAGCTATGATTGTCAAATTTTATAATTTTATAAATTTAGAATTTTTTATAATATTTACAAATTTGTCATAAAAAAAAATATTTATAAAAATGTTAGAATTTTAATTTTTTTGAGTATATCAGTTAATCCTTATTAGTATATCAGTGAACTATTAGTATATCAATGGTAGTTTATCAGTCGATCATTAATAATCTATCACTGATATACTATTATATATCACTGATATACTATTAATTATTGACTCATATACTAATAGATTGACTGATATACCCGACTTTTGAAATTATAACATTTTTGTAAATATTTTTTTTTCTAACATTTTTGTAAATATTTTACTCAATTATAACATTCATGTAAATTTCCCTATTTATAACTATTAATAAAAAATTGTCATAAGTTGAAATTTCTCTTATAAATAATATTATAAAAAAATTAACTCATTGAAAACGGGGTTTAGAAACCCGTTTCTAGTATATGTTGTGTGAAAGGCTTGAAATCCGGTGTTTAAAACCCGACTTTAGAGTAGTAATTTTTTTTTACTTGAACACGGGTTTCTAAAACTAGATTTAGGATATGTGGCAAGCGGAAGTTAAAGTCCAGTATTTAAAACCAAACTTTTTTTGCGTGGTATTTAAAAAGTCTTGAAGTCGGGTTTTCAAAATCAAACTTCTTAAAAAAATGGACATTTAATTTCAAAATATTAAAAAAAAAAAAGGCCCAGACAGTAAAAAAGTCCAGCTTTCAATATACACCTATAAAAAGTATTTTATGATGGTTATTTATTATTATACATTTACAAATGATGAACAAGTTATATCCACTTTAACTCTCTTTCATTCTCTCAAAATTCATATCATCATGAAATTCCATGTCCTAAATTCTTTTTTTGCATGAGTTCAGATAAGAGAATACACAACTCTCGAAAAGAAAGTTTAAACCAATCATGAACCAAAATATATATATATAGGTAATTTACTTCTTGCTACTTCAACAAGATTTTTTTTTTAAAATATATAGATATAGCTTATTTTTATGTCGAATCACTTGAGCTATATTCGTGATTGGCTAATGTTTATTATACTTTTTTCTATCTATGTTTTTTTTTTCAATTAAGCTTTCATTAATCGTTTTTCCTTTTTTTTTTCTACCTTTGAAAATTCAATTGAAATCATAATCAAATTTCAAAAACAAAAGGGAGCTTAAAAACTAGTCTTTTTTAGTTTATTAAATTTTATTAAGATTTCAAAAACAATTCAGATATTGATTAGTGAATTATAAGATTAATTTTTAAAATTAGAAAACTAAAACTAAAATGATTATCAAACGAGTACCCCTGAAATCAATCATCCAAAATCTAAAATAAATAGCTCATTAATCTTCATAAACATATAAAAATATATGCCAAACAATACAATTAAATATACCTTTAGAAATAAGTTAACAAAAAAAAAAAAACATCTTGAACTTAAAATTGAGCATCTATAATTAAATTTAATCATCAATCTCCAAACTCTAAAACCATGCACATCTTCAATCACTGCATACGAATAAATAATCATCAAGAATTAAAGACCCCCCCTTTTCCCCCCCTCCAATTTTGCAATGATTTAATCAAGAATTAGATCAAAAAGAAAACAATTGATCCATAATGTTTTATTAAATCCTTACAAAGAAAATACTAAGTTCAGGACCATTGTTCTCTTCCGGGCTCAACATGTAAAGAGTCTCTGAATCCCTTGATCCCACCACACGTTCAAAGTGAGCCCTCATATACGCTAGCTCTCCGTCAGGACCTTCCGCATCGGAATTCCCCGGTAGGACTCCAGCTCCCATCGACACAGGTCGTAGAAGCTCCATCACCTTCAAATCCTCCTCTGATGCCTCCCTTTTAACACCATATCCAGTCTTCTTCCCATTGCAATACATTGTCCATAATGGCTCCTCCATCAGCTTCATCTTGTCCTTGTCCGTCCTCTTTTCGCATTCGAGCGCGATTCGGACCATGCCGGAGCTCATCTCCTTTTGCAATACGTTTGTTTGCATGGCTAACTCCACCACCATGTTTGGATAACATCTCGGTGTATCTTGAAGGGAGAGGCTAACACGTCCTTTACGATAACCGAAGAGGGTACCGGTTATTCGGCTTCCAGAGGAGTGTCGAAGCGTGTCGGCAAGGCCGGCGGGGAGGTTCGGGATCTTACATGCAGGTGTTATGATGGGGAAGGATCGAAAAACGGAACGAAAAACTCGAAAAACTTTGGTGTGTTTCTTTCTTTTAGAGGGATGGATGAGGGAAGAGGGTTGGCCTTGGGCTTGGCCAGGAGGTGGCGGGGGCGGGGGTGGTTCGGAAGATGGTGTGGATGTTTCCGATGAGGATGTGGTGATGCTAGGGGTAGAATTTGGGTCCCCCATCAACGGAGGGTTAAGGAACCAAAGAGGGTAGATTGACATGGGAGGGAGAGAGGGGAGAGTGAGAGGGTGAGATTGGTCGTTAATAGTTAGTTATTGGTGTGTGATTTTGAATTAGTCTCGCTCCTTAATTTGTGGTGAGGCTAAAAATCTCTTGTCTTTCTTGTTTTGTTTTGTTTTTTTTTTTTAATAACTAAACTCCTTTTTTTATGATCTAATATTGGAAATTTTATAATTTTGAATAGTGGGATGAAGGTACATTACACCATTCAAATCAAGAAGGGAAATTTTAATGTAAGAGATTTTGATGAAATATATGTTAATATATAATTTTTTTTAATAAATATAGAAATTTTTAGTACGTTAATTAGTGATTAGTAATGATTAAAGTATGAATCAGTGATTCATTTATTGTAAAAATATGTAATTCAATGATAATCAGTGATTGACCCACTCAAGAGTTGTTATATACATATACATTTTTTTTAAACCATGGTGTTTTTATGAATATTATTGAAAATTTTGTTAGATTTTCAATTTTAAAATGTGCATCAAGGATATTATGTATATTTCTTGTTCGGGTATTTTAAAAAATGGACGATTACTGAAATAACATATTTTTCATGCTAATTAAATGTTAGAGGTTTTTAAAAATTACTCAAATAACATAATTATAGTTCAGTAATTTATTAAAACTAAAAGAAAACAAATTCATTGAAAATAATAATGAAAATAATCAAATAGTTCAATATATTATTGAACTAGAATTTAAAGAGTAAAAAATAAACAAATTCATTGAAAATACCCAAGAAAAATAACAAAGTATTAGTTCAATAACTCATTGAACTATAATTATGCTATTTCGAGTAATTTTTAAAAAGTTCGGACATTTCACTAATTAGTATGTAGATTTATACTATTTGAGATAAATTCTAATTAAAAAAATGACATTTTTAAAATTATAAATTCTAATTAAAAAAATAATTAGTATGTAGTTTTATAAATTTAAAAAATATCACTTTCATTATATGATTATCAAAATTGTAAAAAACTAACCAAACTTGAAAAATTATTTACTTTAATTTGAAACATTCCTCTTAGAAATATAAAAAGCAACAATAATATTCATCATTCAACCATAAAGGAAAAAAAATGAATTTAATAATATAATGAAAAAAATTCATTAACTAATAAAAAGAAAAAAAATGTTATATTTGAAAATAAAAAAAAAATTACTATTTTTGAAAAGTGTTATTCATTGTAATTTCTCATTTTTCTATGAAGCATATATTTCATTTTCAAATAATGGTCACATAAATTATAACGACGTGAATATAAATTATAGGTAGTTCTATAACTTCCATATTTTTAATAGAGTAAAATGCAAATGAGACCTCTGTAGTTTTTTCAAAATACATGAACACCCTCTGTACTTTGAAAATAGCAAATCACACCCCTATGGTTCCAATTTTTTTCAATTAGACATTTCCCCTTCAATGTCAATAATTTTCTTTTAGCCACAACTTCTTCGTTTGACCTCTGATTAGGACGATTCAAGATGTTTTGGAATCCTCATTTCAGGCTCTATATATAAGTCACTTCGAAACTTTGAAATTATTAATAAATAAAAGATTTTATTAACATCAAAGTACTAGGTATGATTGACACTGTTAACTCTCTTGGTTATTGATGGTTTAGAAGTTTTGAAGTAACCATAGCGTAGAGACCGAAACAAGGATTCTAAAACATCTTGAATCATCCAAATCGGAATTCAAACGAAAAAGTCATGGCTAATAGAAAATTATTAGCATTGAAGGGGAGGGGTCTGATTGAAAAAAATTGGAACCACAGGGGTGCGATTTGCCATTTTCAACGTACATGGGGTTTTCATGCATTTTGAAAAAACCACAAGGGTCTCATTTGCATTTTACCATTTTTAATAAACATTTAGTTGAACAGTTACCTATAATAGTTTAAGAATGAAATATTGAATATAAATTAAAATATAAATACTGAAAGGCTAGCTCATTGGTTGGCTAAGGCCCCGTTTGGCATTGATGTTGAGGTGCTTTTTTCCAAATCTTAACTACTTTTCTTGTTTGATAAAAATAAATTTAACAGATTTTGAAAAAATCTCTTCAACAACTGCCGGATTTCTAAAAGCGGAGGATTAGCTGCTTTTCAAAATAGATTTTCAAATAAGCTTGCATATTATGGGCCTAAATTTTCGCATAGTGGACACAATCTGCCGCCCTTCATGAAAAATTGAATATTAAAATTTTAAAAATCATGAATGGTTGTAATAATATAGTCATTTTACAAATAAATACTTTTAAATCAATTTATCAAAATTTATTTTAAAGAAAAAAACAATAAATTTATGAAACATAATCAAAACATTTATATATTTCATAACATTTTTAAAAATTGAATATCATTTTATGTTTATATTATCATAATTAATTGTTTTATGGGAAATTATTAGTAAATTAATATAAATTATAGTTGAGTTGTTACAAAAAATTTACAAGTCTTCTTTTATGCAGAATCAATATCGTAGTTTTTTTAATATATATTTTGAATTAAAATTTTAAATAGTTGTAATAATTATATTATCATAAGAATAAATATGTCGCTATGTAAACGCGACGCGGAAAAATAAAGAGTCGCCACTAATCGTTGGTTTTCTAAATTAAGTGTGATTCTTTTTGGTTATGGAAAGCATGTGCTCAAACATAAGATTTTTATCAATTGTAATGTCGATGCATTAACGAAGAAAAAATATGCATGATTTTTTCCATCATTTTTATCAAAATAACTCATTCGATTCAACCTTATATTCACCAACGAACTGTTAGGTGAGATGAAAGCATAACAAACAAAGTTTCTTCATTGTCCGAGGGAAAAAATTCTTTTTTTCAATTTTTTTTCCTTCTCTTTTTTCATTTTTCATTTTTTTTTGAGTGAATGTCACCATAATGACGGATAACTCTCTTATTCAACAATTGATTTTAATGCCTAAAAAATTGATCGAAACTGAAACAAGTTATGAAGGTAATCTGGTGGGTCATATAAAAATAACTCATATATTTAGAAACAACGCTTGTAAAAGTAATTCAAGGTGTTATTTCATTTAGTCAAACATTTTTTTTATCTCAAATTTACAACAAACAAGCATAATGATGATGATGATGAAAGCAAATGAGTAGATGACTCAATGCATTAAAGGTATGGGAATTTGACTTTGAAATGGAAGGATTCAAGAAGGATGATAAGTCATATGAGTATGATATTTGGATGATACTTTGAAATTTCATGTTCAATCAAATAGAAACATTATTAACATGGGAAATGGATCTCAAAGATCTCAAGGTGTGTATGAAGAAAGTAATACGAAAAGTGTTAATGAAAAAGGGTCAAAGTGGACAATTCTTCAGACAACTCTTGTAAAGATCGAAGACACATGACTTCCCATGCTTATTATTTTCCTGCATTGCACTAGACTCCTCGGGTCTAACAATTAATGACTGATATGATATATACTCATTCTCACATGGGTTGTTGCTTATCATTCCGAGCTCTCTTAGCCTTTGAGCATATTGTCTAAGTTATTTCAAATTGAAACTCTGAAAATGCCTGAGTGTTGGTCATATATAACATTATCGAAAGAACATAAGTTATATGACTTGGACCTTGCTTTCTCAATCTCTGTTTTTTCTATGACATTCTGATTTCTTGTTTTTTTTTCACTTCTTTTTTTCCTTCTATTTTCATATTCTTCTTTTTTTTTCTTGCAAGTGACTACATTTAACACCTCAAAGTCAAAGTCACAATATGAACAATGCTAACTTTGTTAAGGAATCCAACAAATATGTAACAAAACCCAAGGTAGATATGTTCTTCTTCCTAGGACCTATCAAAACTTATCAATTATTTTACAAATCATGTGACACAGCCAGATAAAATAAGTACTAGGAAGTCAAATCCTCTAGTCCTTGATGACAACTTCAAAACAACCAACTTGGACCTTTAATAAAACTTGCTAATATTTCTCTTCACAAATCTCCTTGTATTGATTTCATAAAAAAACAAACATGCTTCATCATCCTCTCACATTTTCTTGTAGCTGCTTCTAGCAATACAGAAAAAGTTTACTCATGGATTGTCAGTATATTTAATCCTTTTATTCATTGTCTTGAGAATTGATCCACTATAGTTTAGGTCGAAGAAAAGGCTGAGTTAAAGAAACGGTTTCAATGAGCATGGCCATATAGAAATTTTGAAGAAGTAACAATGAAATGTAAGAGACATGCATGCTATCACAAATTCGAGATGTAAAAATATTTGACTCAATGTCTTAACACTATTCCATTACTTCTAAAAAACTCCTCTTCACATATGAGTTTAGGCTCTGAACACATGGCATGACATATATGGGTATGGAGAAGAAGAGAAAAATGGTCAATTGTCCCAGTGTTGGGCTAACCGTGGTGGGTCGATATGAAATTGGTTCGATTAATAACTCGAGTCTTTATGAAATTGGTCAAGGTGGATAATACAAACATGGCCAATTGCCCCAGTGTAGTATTGCGGGGTGGGTCAAGCAAGAGTTTGCTTCGACTGTAGCCCAAGTTTGGCTGGCTAGTAGTAAGAAGATGGACTATGTGGGTAAGGAGAGAAATAATCAATGGTCTAGGTAAAATGACGAGGATGAATTGATGAGAGATTGCTCATGTTATAACTCGGGCATGTATGGCTAGCAAAATGGTGTTGGGCTTGAAAAATGGTAAGGTCATGAATAAGTAGGATAAAAACACATTAATACTGCAACGAATGCTAAGGAGAAATGATAGTTATTGTCAAAGCATACAAAGGTTTGATGATGAGCGAGAGTTGAAAATAATAAACCCAAAATTATTTGAGGGTCCATGGTGACATTCACTTTTTTTTATTTCATTTTTTTCTTTTCATTTTTTCCTTCACTTTTTTTTTTTTTTAACTTCTTCCCACATAAATGAGTCCTCTTTCTTTCATTATGATTTCAAATTTCATGATAGCTCATTTAACGAAGATGAAGCTAAATCAACTAGACTATTTTGACAATTCTTTTTCAAATATTGATCATTATCTAAGAAATACAATGCATGATTTGGATGAAATGCAAAAACCCTTTTTTTATTGATTTTCTTTTTTATTAAAAAAATGCATGAGAAATGAAATCCTTTATTTTATTTTTTTCTTAAATGCAATGCACATGTGTGACGTGTTTGGATCTAGTATGCATGAATTAGTAAAGTTGATAAATATGTACAAATTTATTATGCATGGAATGATTAAAATCCTATGTATTTTTTGTGTGTGAATATACAATGCATAATGAGTATTTAAAGTATAAATAGTGAGAAATAAATCCTACTCCAGAATTATCGGGTATTTTTTTTTTCTAAAAAAAATTATGAGAAGGAATACTCCAATGAAAACAATGATGTGTATTTCATGGAAAAATGAACAATTTTTTTAGCTCTCTTTACATATTTTAAAAAGGTGAATTAGATGATTTTTCCTTTTTATTGTATTAATCAAATGGCTGATGCTTTTTTTTTTTGGTAAATGAACTCGAAAAACGAACACATTTTTTTAAAGATATTATAAGAAATAAACAAACGTAACCACAACAACAAATATCAAAGTAAAATAACATTAACATATGAGGATGATGTGTGACATTAAAGTCTATCTAAAAGGATTGAAAGGCCCCCAAGATTTCTTTGTCATGATAGGTTTTTTATTTATTTATCAATATTCTAATAAAATTAAACCAATCATAACAAAGTAGCCCTTCCAGTATCCTGGTCAGGTTGACTTGGGCAGGAAGTTTCATGGGCCTGCACGGGAGTAAACTTTATGAAGGCAACACTACCATCCCAAACTATTTCTAAAGGGTGAAGTCCGGGTAGAGGGCTGTGAAAGTGTGTGCAATCATGTAATACATCAATTATATAAAAAAACAAGTCAAGGCTCACGCAAAAGTACAAAAAAAAAAAAACAACAAGACTCTCAAAGTGTCCCCAGTGGAGTTGCCATGCTCTCGCTACGTAAACACGACGCTGAAAAATAAAAGGGAGTCGCCACTAATCATTGGTTTTTTAAATTAGGTGTGATTAGTCACCTATTCATTACCTAAGGATGGTCTACTAACTTTTGACTATGGGTTCGGGAGTTCATTCACACATAGGGAAGGTATTAGCACCCTATTATGTTCGTTTTAAAACGATTGTTGTTTATTTTATTTTATTTGGTGTATTATTGAAGAAAGCCTTTATCTATAAAACAAAAATATTTTTTGGGTATTTTTAAATGTCTTATGTTTTATTTATCAATACTTTAGTAATAAGGCATGATTAAATAAGTATGAGTGGCGTAAAGCCATTAGAAAAATATTGTCACGAATTTTAACTCAGTATTCCGAGAAAAAATTCCTTACCTCAAGAATGTTTAGGAGCATGGTATTCCAACACCAAATTCGAAAATGATTTTCCTTTTAAAACTTAGGGGCCAAAAGTGAAACTTACCTTAAACCTAATATTGAGCTAAAAAAATCATTATTTTTATAACAAAGATAATTAACTAAAATATCCTATTTAAAACTTAAACAACAAACAAATCATTTTCGAAAACTCCGACGACGGAATATGGGGCGTTGGAATACCATGCTCCTAAACATTCTTGAGGTAAGGAATTTTTTCTCGGAATACTGAGTTAAAATTCACGACAATATTTTTCTAATGGCTTTACGGCACTCATACTTATTTAATCATGCCTTATTACTAAAGTATTGATTAATAAAACATGAGACATTTAAAAATACCCAAAAAATATTTTTGTTTTATAGATAAAGGTTTTCTTAAATAATACACCAAATAAAATAAACGAACATAATAGGGTGCTAATACCTTCCCTATGTGTGAATGAACTCCCGAACCCATACACTACAAAAAAAAGTCTATTTGCAACCAGACATTTGCGACCAACAGGTCGTTTTTATTGTAGAATGCGACCAAAAAATCGACCAAGACGGTGGTGGCAAAAAAGCTGGTTGTTCTGGAATTTTGTGCGACTGGATAGTCACAAAAATACGACTAAAAAAGTTTGGTCGCAAAAAAATCAACATTTTGAAAAAATGACCAAAAGCGACCATCTGGTCGTAATTTAAGTTGAAGAAAAGTGACCAGTTGGTCACATGAAACAGTGACCACGTGGTCATTTTTATAAGCGACCAAATGGTCACTTTTGGACTCAGGCAAAATGCGATCAGATGGTCGTTTTTTAGGGATAAAAAACGACCATCTGGTCATTTATCTTCTAGGGTAAATGCGACCATCTGGTCGTATTTAATAATTTTTTTTATTTAATTATTATTTATTTATTTAATTATTATTAAAAGTATTATTTATTTATTTAATTAATATTAATTAATTATTATTTATTTATTTAATGAATATTAAAATTTAATAATAAAAAATTGGAATTAAAATAAAATATATATAAATCAAATATTCAAAAAATGTTGAATACAAAAGAAATCATCTATCTACTGCGGAGGGGCGGGGGGTGGCGGAGGCGGCGTCGATGATGAAGGCTCGCCGTCTCGGGATCTGAAGTACGCGGCCAAAGATGCTGCGACCTGGGCCTCGACCCGTGCCTGCATATCCGCCTCAATCGTAGCAACTCGAGAAACGAAGTCGTCGCGCATAGCGTCCATGTCGGTGTGAAGCTGCTGAACCTCCTCGCGCGTTCCGCCGCTCAACCAGGAGAAGGGCGGGAGCTAGTGCTCGCTCGCTCGCTCCGGGGCCGAGGCACATCCACGTAAAGACGCCCCCGATGCGTGCGAGACCACGAACGGATCCATCTGGACGAACACCTCCAGCAGCCTCCAAGAATGCCTGTCGACGGTCTTCCTGAGTCGGTTGCGAGTCGGGTGTGGGCAACCTTTGACTCAAAGACTCCTTGAAACGGTCCTAAATATTTAAAATTCAGAAAGTATGTAAAAGTTAGAAAATAATTAATTAAATAAACTAAACTAAAGTAAATTAAATTTAATTAATTAAATTAAAGTAAGTAAACTACACTAATTATTTAACTAAATTAACTAAATTAATTAATTAAATTTAAGAAAAATAGTTAAGTAAGTAATTAAAGTAATCTAATATATTTAATTTACTAAATTAAATTAATTAATTAATTAATGAAATTAAAGTAAACTAAATTAATTAAAGTAAGTAAACTACACTAATTAATCAATCTAATTAAAATGAATTAATTTAAAAAAAGTAATCTAAACTCATAATGTGAATAAATTAAATTAATATTTATTAAACTAAATTCAATTGAATGTAACTAAATTTAATTAAGTAATTAAACTAAATTAAATTAATTAACTAATTACTTAACTAAAATTAACTAAACAAATTAAAGTAACTAACTAAATATAATTAATTAAGTAATTAATTACACTAATTTAAAGTTAAACTAAACAATTCAATTAAATGTAACTAAATTTAATTAAGTAATTAAACTAAATTAAATTAATTAACTAAGTTTAACGAAACAAATTAAAGTAACTAACTAAACAAAATTAATTACACTATTTTAAAGTTAAACTAAACTATTAAATTAAATGTAACTAAATTTAACGAAACGAAAACAATTTATAATAACTTAATTAAAACGAAAACTAACCTCGAATACGCTACCAGGTTTTGGAGGTTTTTGAAACGGAATGGGTGAAAAACGGGGAACGGGAAAGATAAGAAAGAACGGGGTTTAGGGGAACGAGCAAAAAGTAACGGGGGAACGGGAACGGGGAAAGAGAGAAAAGGAAAGAAAAGAAAGGAAAAGAGAATCGGGTGGGGGAGGGAAAGAATCGGGTGGCACTACAAAAAAACTGTCAATTTGCGACCACGAAATTGCGACCAAATGGTCGTTTTTTACCTAAAATGCGACCAACTAAGTGGTGGCCAAAAAGCTGGTCGGTCCGGAATTTGTGCGACTGGATAGTCACAAATATACGACCAAAAATTTTTGGTCGCAAAAAAGTCAACCTTTTAAAAATGCGACCCGGATGGTCGCATTAAAAAGTGACCTTATGGTCGTAATTTATCTTCAATAAGTGACCATTTGGTCACATAAAAAGTGACCAAATGGTCGTATTTTATGTGACCAAATGGTCACTTCTAGGCTCAGTTAAAATGCGACCAGATGGTCGCCTAAAAAGTGACCATCTGGTCGTAATTTATGTGAAAGATAAGTGACCAATTGGTCACATAAAAAAGTGACCAAATGGTCGTATTTTATGTGACCAAATGGTCACTTTTAGGCTCAGTTAAAATGCGACCAAATGGTCGCCTAAAAAGTGACCATCTGGTCGCATATAAGATTTTTTTTTTAAAAATTTAAATTTCAATAATTAGTTAATTAATTATTAATTATTTATTAATTATTAATTAATTATTTAATTAATATTAAAATTTCATAAAAAAAAAAATTGGAATTAAAATAAAAAATATATATATATCAAATATTAAAAAAACGTTTTATACAGTCGAAAGAATCCTAGAACTACTGCGGAGGGGCAGGGGGTGGGGCAGGAGGCGTCGATGATGAAGGGTCGCCTCCTAGAGATCTCAAGTACGCGGCCAAAGCGGATGCGACCTGGGCGTCGACTCGTGCCTGCATGTTGGCCTCAATAGTAGCGACTCGAGTAACGAAGTCCTCGCGCATAGCCTCCATGTCCAGGCCAGGCGCGGCTTTCCCCAGGAGAAGGTAGGAGCTAGTGCTAGCTTCGCTCCGCCGAGGCCGGGCACATCTGCATAAAGGCGTCGCCCGTCTGAGCCGAGCCCAGAACCGACCCATCAGGCCGAACCCCTCCAGGAAGCCTCCAAAACGCCTCTATACGGTCCTCCTGAGTCGGTTGCGAGTCCGGTGTGGGCAAAGCCGAGTCAAGGACTCAGTGAAACGTTCCTAAACATTTAAAATTCAGAAAATAAAATGGTTAATATATAAGGTAGGAAAAATTTTAAAGAAAAAATAATAATTGAAAAAATTATTAAATACCTGAACTGCTTTAGCCTTATCGTCGACGAACGTCCCGTCCTTCTTCGTGTGAAGAACTCGGTGCAGCTCATCGGGCGGGACGGGGCGCCCGTGCTTCGCTTCCTAAAAAATGAAAGAGTGAAGAATAAAACATAATAAATTAATAAGTAATTGAAAAAAGAGAACGAGAAAAAAGTACGTAAGTAAGAAAACGACGAAAAAAAAACACATACCAATCGACGATGGTGCTCGTCGTGGGTCCGCGCCCCCGCTGTGTGTTTGGTGGGATTCTTCGCGCGGTTGGCCTTATTCCTGCTTGACACTGCCTTGCCCTCAGGAGTGCTCAAGCTCGCGAGAAGCCGCGCGTGGTCCTCCGGGCTCATCCACACGGGGCGGTTTGCTGCTTGCTTTCTGCGCGCCCGGAACATGAGGTCCTTGAATCGGTTCGCGAGAAGTGGAAGCATTTGTATCGTCATCATGCAATGTTATCAATCCATCGTTCAAATGACGTGCGATACCTGCATTCTGGTCATCGTCTATTGCATGACATATTATCTGATCTTCTTGAAAAGCACCGGCTTCGTCTGCATGGTCGTCTTTCTCGGACAGGTTTTCTTCTACCTGTCGTGGTTTAACTTTACAAACAACTAACCAATCTGTCAGATCTCGTCTATTACTCGGATAGTTCAGGTAATAAACTTGAATCACCTGTGAAGCGAGGACAAACCTATCGGTGCACATATGCTTGTACTTGTTTACCTCAACGATTTGTAAATGATCAATCTTACGGACTCGCCTGCCTGGTTGTCTCGAACCAAGTGCGATTGAAACGAACAATGCGTTTTAGCGTCGGACTTGCGTATTGAATCTCAAGAATCTCATCGATTACTCCAAAGTAATCGTCTTGATCTTGAACACTTGACCTTTTATGCAAACACCACTTTTGTTTGTTGCCCTGTAATGAATGAACCCTCGTTTGAAATCAATCCAGTTCTCGAGCGCGTATAAGTATATGACCTTGCAATCCATGCAGGTCCCTTTGCCAAAGAAATCATGCGAGGATCATCTACCGGTAACGTAAGGGAGTCCACCTGTCATTCATCACACATAGAGTATAATTAGAAGGATATAGTATTTTTCAACAAATGACTTGACATGATATTTTTGACAATTTCAAATAACTCATGTATGCGCTGAACCAGGAACGAAACTCCTTCTCGATTATTGACCCCTCCTCAGCGGCTGTAAGATCGACTCGTGTCATTCGAACGTATACGTTCAGAAATAGTCTGTATGTTACGAAAATAGTAAGAAAATATTTGAAACAGTTGTGATTGTTAAGTCAATGGAATAATGTAATGTTACGAGAACTCACTCAATGTAAGGCTCGACTTCTGGGCAGTTGCATAACACGTAGCTCTACATTACGTGATACTCAGAATCGGTCAACGGCCTACGCACTGATCTTCCAACTGTCATGCCAGGTTCAATAAATATGGGCAGGTCGTTTACGTCAACACATTCAAGTAAATTTTCGACAACGTTTCGTGTCGCTGGACGAAACTGCTCAGCAATGTGTTGATCAAAGTAGTATGAACAAAACGTGGTAGTCTCTTGCGTTAGGTACGCACTACAGATAGATCCTTCGACTCTTGCTTTATTTCCGACCTTCTTTTTCAACCAACGTAAGTACCTGTGGGTTACAAACAATTAAGTAAACCTCTGTATAAGTTTAACATTAAAAAACTTGAATTATATACAAAGTAAGTTTGCTAACCTTTCAAATGGGTACATCCAGCGATAATGGACCGGACCCCCTAAGAATGGCTCGTATGGAAGATGCACTGGAAGATGCTCCATTGAGTCAAAAAAGCCAGGTGGGAACATTCGCTCCAACTTACAGATAATAACAGCGATCTCCGAACTCATTGAAGCGACAGTAGCTTCAGTCAGCTCTGTACACATCAAGTCCTTGAAAAAAACACTCAACTGGGCAAGCGGCTCCCAATGTCTGTTCTCTAGGAACAGTCTGAATGTGACGGGCATCAATCGTTGCTTGAATACATGACAGTCGTGGCATTTCATCCCGAACATGACATGTTTTTTACTGTCTATACACCGACTCAGATTCGAAACGTATCCGTCAGGGAATTTGATGGATTTGATCCACTTAAATAGTGTTTTCTTTTCATCCGTCGTCAACATGTACTTTGCTTTTGCGTAATTATCATTGTCGTCAGGCTCTAACTCAGGACGGTTACATATCTCCCGTATATCGTAACGTGCCTTCAGATTGTCCTTTGTTTTTCCAGGAACGTTCAAAACCGTATTGAAAATGTTGTCGAAGAAGTTCTTCTCGATATGCATTACATCCAGGTTGTGTCTGACAAGTAGATCTTCCCAATACGGTAGATCCCAAAAAATACTACGTTTCTTCCAACCCGTGTTTTTTCCAGCCACATTATTTGAAAGCTCTGCACCTTCCACTGTAATCTTCCGCATCCCTATAGCATCTATACCGTGCAGAATCTGCCTTCCACTGTACATTATCGGGGGGGTTTCCTTTCTTACTCGCCTACCCTTCTTCCAGTCAGTACTGTTTGAACGGAAACTCGTGATTCAACAGCAGAAATCGACGGTGGCAATCAAACCAATAGATTTTCCGACCGTTTCTGAGGTAAAACGCATCTGTGTCTAGCATGCAATGTGGACATGCGTATTTACCGGCCATACTCCATCCTTTAATAGAGGATGGGGATCGATGTTTACAATTATTAACTAATGAACGCTAAGCAAAACAATAACAAAACTCATACTCATAAAGAAATAATGAACGTGAACGCAACATACCTGAAAACATTGAATACGCAGGGAAGTCACTGATCGTCCAGATTAACGCCGCGCGCAACAAAAAATATTGTTTCTTCGAGATGTCGTACGTCATGACACCATCTGTCCACAACCTCTTCAACTCTGCGATAAGTGGTTGCAAATACACATCCAGTTTCTGTTTTGGACTTTTAGGGCCAGGTACGATCACTGTGAGAAAAATCACCGGGTCTCTCATACACATCCAGGGTGGCAAGTTATACGGGGTTACCATCACCGGCCAAACTGAATATTGCACCCCGGATGCCCCGAACGGGTTAAAGCCATTTGTGCATAAGCCCAATCTCACGTTTCTCGGATCTTGTGCAAAATCAGGATGACAATTATTTAAATGCTTCCAAGCCGCAACGTCTGAGGGATGTCGCATAACACCTTCATCCTGTGCATGCTCGTGATGCCATCTCATGTGTGAGTTGTGACATCCGATGCATACAAGTTGCCAGGCGTGGGGTCAGTGTAAATAGAACATGCGGGCGTACGGAATCATCTCGCGTTTCCCCTGTTTATATCTTGGAAGAAAACAGAATTTGCAGTGATGCAGATCCGCATCCACATCCCAGTAGATCATGCACCCGTTTCGACACGAATCTATCTTCTCTACGGGTAACCCGAGTCCCTCCACTAGCTTTTTCGTGTCGTACAAACTTTGCGGCATCAGGTTTTCTTGTGGAGCGCATCGACGAAACCACGATGCAACCGAATCAAATTCTCTAGCAGATAAGTTATACTGCGCTTTTATATTTAAAAGTTCTGTAGCAGCAGTAAGTTGACTAACCTGACAACCTTCGTACAACGGTCGGCTCGCTGTCTTCAGCAGATCGTGCATCTTACGTGCTTCCGGATTCATTTCTTCTTCAACAACCCCTTCTCTTTCGTTGTCTACGTTCAAACTTTCGCGATAACTTTCATTTCCGCCCCCATATCCCACACCATCAAGTATCATTTGCTGCATCTGACTATACTGTTATATTTCATTGGGTTCTTTGACGACAACGTCGGCATTCGAGCTGCTACCCTCGTACCGTCTCGCTTCCTGTACTGTAGCGTCGAACATTTCCCTCGTCTCCCCATGATACACCCAGTGATAATAATTCTCCACAAATCCCCGACTATAAAGATGAACCTTCACATCTGAAACCGGTATGATTCTTCTATTGTCGCATTTTCTGCACGGACATCGTAGCTGCTTTTCACCATAATTCGCGTAATATACAGTTGTCTTGCAAAACTCAACAAACTGTTCAACCCCGGCCACGAACTCATCGTTCAAATACCCGTCTATCAAACGAATATACATCCACTCTCTCATTTTTCTTTTTTCTTATCTTCTCCACAATGGGAGGAGGAGATTTTATAATGGATTCCTCTGCTTAATTACGACCCTATGGTCGCAAAATTACTACCATCTGGTCGTATTTCTCCCGTCAAAATTTCTCGCCTTTTTTTACTACCAAGTGGTCACTTCAAAATGCGACCAGATGGTAGCTTTCTTCCCGCCAAAATTACGCGCCTTTTTTTGCTACCAAACTATATTTCAAGTCACCAAAATGCGACCATATGGTCACTTCTAAAGGCGACCAACTGGTAGCTTTCTTCCCACCAAAATTACGCTTCTTTTGTTACTACCAAACTATATTTCAAGTCACAAAAATGCGACCAGATAGTCACTTCCAAACGCGACCAACTGGTAGCTTTCTTCCTGCCAAAATTACGCGCCTTTTTTTTGCTACCAAACTATATTTCAAGTCACAAAAATGCGACCGAATGGTCACTTCCAAAGGCGACCAACTGGTAGCTTTATTCCCACCAAAATTACGCTCCTTTTTTTGCTACCAAACTATATTTCAAGTCACAAAAATGCGACCAGATAGTCGTTTTTCAGGTGACCAAATGGTCGCTTATTTTGCGCCATAATTTCGCGCCATTTTTTGCTACCAAGTCATTTTTTAAGTCACAAAATTGCGACCATTTGGTCGTTTTTTCAGGTGACCAAATGGTCGCTTATTTCGCGCCGTAATTTCGCGCCATTTTTTATGACTGCTTTTGATTTTGGTCGCAATCTGGTCGCAAAAAAAGTGACAAGATGGTCACTTTGAGTCAACCTTACAAAAAGTGACCAAATGGTCACAAAAAAACTACCATTTTTGTTTGGTCGGAAATGGTTGGTCGCATTTTGACTTTTTTTTTTGTAGTGATAGTCAAAAGTTAGTAGACCATCCTTAGTTAATGAATATGTGACTAATCACACCTAATTTAGAAAACCAATGATTAGTGGCGACTCCCTTTTATTTTTCCGCGTCGTGTTTACGTAGCGACAAAATAAAAAAATCTTTATATCATTTATCAAACACAATTTAATTAATTTTTTATCATATATATATATATATATATATATATATATATATATATATATATATATATATATATATATATATATATACATCACAACACTTTTCAAAACTAATTTACCAAACACTAATTTAATTCAAAAGCTGAATTTACCAAACACTAATTTGATTTAAGATACAGCTGATTTTTTCTACAACACAGTTGACAACAATTATTTCAAAAGCTACAGCAATACCAAACTAGCCCTAAATATTAGGTTGCGGTTTCCAACCTTTCAGGTTGTTGGTGGGGAGTTTTTACCGGGAAATTTTTTAAAATAGGTCAAAAATAATAAATAATAATAATAATAGAAGGGTTTGTAACATTTTTAGCAAACTCGGATAGTTTATTGACGTGGCGTGTTCGTTTGATTGGTCAACTTGGAAAACGTGGTATGATTTTTTTAAATGAAAGCGTTGACTCATACAACGTTTTTCATTGTATTATTCGACGTTTTTAGAAAACATGGAATCATTCCATAAAATAAATACAAGAGATATCTGTAAACCTTTTAAATAATAAATAATAATAAAAAAATCCATCATTTATTTAATACCCAAAATATTAAATTAAAAGTGTGTTATTTTATAAATTAATTACTTATTAGTATGAAATAAAACATATAATTCTAATATAAACTTTAATTTCTTTTATTTCAAAAAAAAAGTTACATGTACATCGTACGTGGTAAAAAATCTAGTATTGTTACGTTATTAGTTTTTTGAGAAATTTCAATAGATGTTACTTTTTATGAGTAATCTCAAACTATAGCAAATATTCTGAAATATTTCAATACTGAAATTCCTCAAAGATTCCACAAATCTCTGATTTAGATTGGTTAATCTCACTTTAGGAAGTACTATTTTCAAAAGGAAAAGAACCTCTAATCTCAAATTTTTTTTAAATGTTATAAAAATATTAAACTTGTCTATTATAATACCTTTTTATTTCTAAAATTTAGCTAAAGTATCAAATGAGTTTATTAAAAGTAGAAAATATATTGAATAAGTTATTTGGTGAATGAAGTCTCAAACTTCATTTTCATCCTGCCCCACAAACAAACGTCTCATCCATGCTTTACTATTTTAAAGGTTAAACAAACAAAATAAGCAGAAAGAAAAGAGAGAAATCGGAAGATACTCATCGTAGAAGCTAACGGACCAATTAGATTTATATTTTTTGTTAAGTTTTTTTTTTCCTTTTTCCCTTTTTATATGAAATCTTGACTATCAATATAGGGCCGGCTGTCAACCGAAAGTTAATTAATTTTTTTTTTTTTAATTTCATAATATTTTATTTAATTTCATCAACACCAACCTTGAGAAGTGGAATTCACGTAGAATGGTTCTATAGATCCTGAAATGACTTTCCTTAATTAATTGATAATGAATTTAATGATATTGAGTACTTTAAATTTCAACTCCCCATTTTTTCTTTTTTTGCCTTTTTCAATTTTCATATTTATTTATTGATCAAGAATGTCGATTTAATTTCAACTCCCCATTTTTTCTTTTCTTCCTTTTTCAATTTTCATATTTATTTATTAATTAAGAATGTCGATTTACCGAATTTCATTTATATAATATAATGATATTTATTTGAATAGAGTGTACGTGAATTGGATGATAGATAAGAACGACTCGACCAAATTGTCATATTGACTGGCTTGTTTGTTCTAATACTACGAGTCTATGATATTATAAAAAAGGATAATTATAAATCCAACTGATTTTACTTCATTTATAAACCATACCTCTATAATTTAAAAATATTATGTAATTTGATAAACTATAAATTATATTCATATATTAATTAATTAATAAAAAAATTCAGATGCATATTTATTCTACGATTATCATATATTCTAATTACATTCACGTATTCTAATTATATTTAAATAAAAAAATCATAAATATGTGTGAATTTTATTATACAGAAATTAAAACATGTAATATATAGAATAAGCCCGCGTCTAAAATTTTAATAAATTAATTAATAGATTGATGTGATTCATAATTTTATTAAATTATAAAATTGTTTAAAAGAGTTTTTAAATTACATGGTACGATTTACAAAGCATTAGAGAGGTGTAGTTGATAAAAAATAAAAATGTATTAATTTATACACGTGACGTTGAGTTGAGGTGGATGAGTTGGAAGTTGAGAATTGAAAGAAATTGACAGCAAATATCCAAATAATAAAATCAATATATTATTCCATTTTATTTTTTACAACCAAAATAATAATAAAAAAAAGAAAAAGAAAAGGAATTGAAAACAAAAGAAAAGAAATGAAAACATAAGAAAAGAAGATGTTTTCTTCCACTCCGCTCGCTTCCTTTTACTTTACTCATAAAACTCATTCCTTTCAAAACCAAACCAACGAAAAAAGTCCCCAATTTTTTCACCTGCCAAATTCAAATTCATCATTTTTTCAATCAATCAATCTATCTATGAAATATGTTTAATTTTGAAGATGAATTCATAATTGAAAACAATGGAATTTCATGGCTAATTTGGATTCAGCTTCTTGTTATTTTCCTAATCTTTGCCCTTTACTTTCTCACCTTTTTTGCTTTTGATTCCTCTAAATTCAACACCACCATATCTTCATCATCATCTTCTTCTTCTTCTTCTGTTTCTGATAATTCTCTCAATGATAACAAGAACAAGAACACGATTCTTCCTAATCATCATAATTTCAATATTCTCTCTAATCGCTCCCGGAATTCTCAGGTAATTAATTCATTAAGTGATTAATTTTTAGGTTTTACTGATTGTGCAGGAAAATAGTCTGATAATTTGGGGTTTATGGAATGGAATTCTCTGGTTAGGTGATTGAAATATTCTATTAGGTTCATAGATTATGAGATCTATTCTGATGGGTTAAAACTGAAAGTGAAATATAATAACAGCTAGGAATTTACATTAGGGAAATTACAATTTTTCATTTTCATTGTGGACATGATTTTTCACTCTAGGATGAATCTTTCTCTATAGTTGAGGTGATTATATCTTCAGCCACCAGAATGCATCATGTTATAATACCGTTACTCGGTGACACGATCAATTTCGAGATCCTTCAATTCCGTAAC